>VONZ01001280.1:0-107500 GCA_012976165.1 Labeo catla | reverse complement strand
TCCTCGCGCCGCGACATCACGCGATACAGCTCGTCGAAACTCGTGCGGATCTCCGTCTGAGCCAAAATAATCACACAACAGTTTGTGTTGCACTGAGCTTGTTGGTTTGTCACATGAAGCTTTCTCTTTCTGTTTTTTTGCTCTCTTACTAACTAAATCACATTGTTGAAAGATAAATAGTGAAAGCTGTGGTTAAACCTCTGAAAGAGCTGCACATTCACACAGCTAAATGAGGACAGGTCTGAGACAAGATCGTTTTAATGACTACAGACTAATCCGAACACTAGCCATGAAAGAAAACCTTTTTAAAATGCCTAAAATATATACATTTCAACATTTTGCTTTTTGTTTTCTTTCATGTTTTAACGTTTAATATTCATTAAGTTGGCTTGAGAAAGCCAACTTACTGATCTACTATTTAAGATTATTATTATTATTATAATTCTGAGCCAAATTTCGGTATCTGTCTCCTAGAGTTTTCAAGCTAGAGCCGCCAAACTCGGCCCAGACCTTCAGGCTGGTCTGACTCGGTGTGCTCTATCTTTTCTAACTGATCCGGTTTACGGTTTTCGTAAACCAGACTATCAAAGCCACCAAAAATCCCACAGACTTACATTGACGGACTGTTCAAATGAGCCAACACTCTTCAAACTCCCAGAATGACTTGAGGCTCAATCAAGCTTCCCTTCTATGTACTATTTCTAATCCATTTAGACTCATTTAAGCTTCCATTCTAATATTTCTAATATATCTAAATCATGTTAGCAACATGCTAGTAACATGCTAATCATGCTAGCAGCATGCTAGTATGATGCTAATCATGCTAACAACATGCTAGTAACTTGCTAATCATGTAACTTGCTAATCATGCTATCATGTTAGAAACATGCTAACAAAATTCTAGTAACATGCTAATCATGCTAACATGCTAGTAACTTGCTAATCATGTTAGAAACATGCTTAACAACATGTTAGTAACATGCTAATCATGCTAACATCATGCTAATAACTTGCTAATCATGCCAGAAACATGCTAGCGACATCTAATCGTCTAGAAACATCTAGCTAATCATCTTTGAAACATGCTGTAAACTTGCTAATCATGCCAGAAACATGCTAGTAACATTAAACTTTGCTAATCATGTAGCAACTTTGCTAATCATCTAGAAACATGTTAAGAAACATCTAATCATGCCAGAAACATCTTAGTAACGCTAATCATGCTAGTAACATGCTTAGAATTTGGTAATCATGCTAGAAACATCTGAAAGATATTCATGCCCATGATGATATTTAAACATTAGTTAATCATGCTAAAAACATCTAACTTGCTTAATCATGCTAGAAACATACTAGCAACTTTCTAATCATGCTAGAAAAATGCTAACAACTCTATTCATGCCAGAAACACTGTGATATCAAGCAACTTTGTTAATCAAGAATAATCATGCTAGAAACATCTTGCAAGAAACATCTAACAACTAAAGGAAACATGCTTAACTTTGCTAATCATGCTAGAAACATGCTAACAACTGCTATTCATGCCAGAAACATGCTAGAGATATGCTAAACATGCTTAGCAACCTAATCATGCCAAACATCTTAGCAACATGTTAATCATGCTAGAAACATCTAGCAACTTTGCTAATCATGCTAGAAACATGTTAGAACTTACATGTTGGAAACATGCTACCAGCTTTGCTTAATCATGTTAGAAACATGTTAGACCTTTGCTAATCATGCTAGAAACATGCTAGCAGCTTTGCTAATCATGCTAGAAACATGCTAGCAGCTTTGCTAATCATGCTAGAAACATGCTAGCAGCTTTGCTAATCATGCCAGAAACATGCTAGCAACTTTGTTAATCATGCCAGAAACATGCTAGCGACATGCTAATAATTCTAGAAAAATGCTAACAACTTTGCTAATCATGCTAAAAACATGCTAGCAACATGCTAGTAACATACTAATCATGCTAACAACATTGTAATCAGCCTATGAAAATACAAGCAATAAGCTAATCATGCTAAAACATGTTAACAACATGTTAAATCATGTAAGCAATGTGTTAAATCATGCTGGCTGCTTCCGTACTTTTACAACTGCTTTCAGGCTAGGCTTTCTCAAGCCAACTTAAAGTTTGTTCTCAAACTTTACTCATCTAGTTTCATTTTATTGTAATAGGATAGGACAATATCTGGTTGAGATATAACTATTTGAAAATCTGGAATTTGAGAGTGGGGAAAAAAAAAAAAAAAATCACCTTTAAAGTTGTTCCAATGAAGTTCTTAGCAATGCATATTACTAATCAAAAATTAAGTTTTGATATATTTACGGTAGAAAATTTACAAAATATCTTCATGGAACATGATCTTTACTTAATATCCTAAAGATTTTTGGCATAAAAGAAAAATCGATCATTTTGACCCATACAATGTATTGTTGGCTATTGCTGCAAATATACCTGTGCTATTTATGACTGGTTTTGTGGTCCAGGGTCACAATTTATTTCATTTTAAATTATATATATTTTTTTTACTTTAATTTTAATGTTTAATATTTATTTACTTTTATTTGAATATTTAGCTGTTTTTATACATTTAGGGAAGTGTTATCATATTCTAGAGACTATTTTAAATAATTTATTTTTAAAAATAATTTATAAATGATTAAAATTAAGTATTTGTTTTAAAAAATATTTTTAGTTGAATGTGTTTAATATTTATTTACTTTTATTTTAATATTTGTTTATTTTTATATATTTATGGAAGTTTTGTCATATTCTAGAAACTATTTTAAATAACTTAGTATTTCTTTATTTTTCATTAATATTTGATTTTAACTTATTTTAACTTATTTTTATGGATGTATTTATGGAAAGTTTGTCATTTTCAGGAAACTATTATGAATTTCTTAATTTATAAGATATGTTTTATTTCAATCAAAAAATCTTATATTTTAATTACATATTTACTTACATAACACTTTCAAAATATTTTAATATTTTGTTTTATTTAATATTTTATTTTATTTCAATATTGAGATTTTTTTTTGCATATTAATGAAATTGTTGTCATATTCCAGAGATTATTTTAACTAATTTATACATTTATACATTTTTTTTTTAACTGAATTCATTCTTAATTGATATTTGATTTTAACTTGTATTCATTGTATTTTTTTATGGATGTATTTATGGAAGTTTTGTCATATTCTGGAAACTATTTTGAATTTATTAATTTATTATATGTATGTTTCATTTCAATAAAAAAAACTTTTTTAATTACATTTTTTAACACTTATTTTTATTTTAATTTGTTAAATATTTATTTTATTTTAATATTTTGTTATTTTTATATATTTATGGAAGTGTTGTCATATTCTACAGACTTTTAAATTTATTGTTTTTTTTTAATTATTTAATTTTTTTATCTTAATACTTATTTTTATTTTAATACATTAAACGTGTTTATCTATCTTTATTTTAATATTTTGTTATTTTTGTATATTTATGGAAGAGATTTTATTATGGAAGAGAATTTATAAATTTTTTATCTGTATTTTTGAATTATTTAATTCATTTTTAATTGATATTTGATTTTAACTTGTATTCACTATATTTTTCTGGAAACTTTGAATAATTTATTAATTTATGATATAAACATTACATTACATTGTATTTTATTTTTTATTTATTTATTATTTAAATTTTTATTTGCTTTAATTACATTTTAATTTTTGTTTCATTTTTTAATTTTTACAAATGTACGCACTTTTATTTTTTATTAAAAATATATTAACTTATTTTTAATTAATTAATTAAAATTAATTTTATGTCATATTTTATGGACATTTTAGCACAATCTGAAGACAATTTTGTCCCACAAGCTTTCACACACACTGACCTGTGCATTTCTGTCGGCTTCATCAGCACTATTTCTGATCCTCCATGGCAAGCGAGGGCACCAGTTTTCAACCTAACACACACAAAAACAGTGATTTAGCATGCCTCAGCGCTAATGATCAGATATAAACCGGCAGAGCGTGCAAACAGATCTTGTTGACAAACTACATCCCATTTCTCAGAGAAGCCTTGCATGTTTACATATTAGTCAGCTCATTTAACTACCTGATCAGTATTTAAATTACACATTGACGGCTAAAGATAACGAGACAGTTGATATGGAAATATATGCACGTCACCATGGTGATGCTGTACGTGCAGCTCTTTCTAATGGATTTCAGATGTTAACACACACACACACACACACACACACACAGACACACACTAAAATACAGTGTGGTTATTATAAAACACCCATTAATTTAACTGATTGTTCCACAGAAATTCATTTGGAAGTCATTAAGCACTCAAAATGAACTATAAGCTGCATTTTTACGATTTTGTCACATTTCACGCGTCGCATCTTTTGAGTTTTATAGAGTATCATGTGTTTACTGTGGCACTGGGACCCATTCACAACTTCCTGTATGCCGAAACCACACTCTGCTAATAAAGTCAAGGCCATTTTAACGAGGTTTACTAGACATGATACCATATCGTTTAAAAAGTCTTAAAGGTACAGTACACCCCACAACGAAAATTCACTGGAATTGCACTCACCCACAGGCCATCCAAGATGTAGATGAGTTTGGTTTTCCATTCAGGTTTAGAGACATTAAGCATTGCATTTTTTGTTAAAGGGGTCATATTACCACTTTTTGAATTTTAGTCAGTGTGTGGTGTGTATGTTTGGGTATAAAAAACATCTACAAAATTACAAACCTCAAAGTTCACTTCAAAGGAAGACCTTTCGTTTTAAAAAAACCCTTTTCAAGAACTACAACGAACGGCTTCTTTGGACTACAGCGTTTGTTTTCTGGATGCTATGATGTCATAAAACGGCACATTAGAATATCATTAAAACAAATCCCGCCCACTGAAATTTGAATGGTTGGGGGGTGGGTAGGGACGAGGTGGGGGATTAGCCTAACT
Organism: Labeo catla; assembly: GCA_012976165.1. Taxonomy (NCBI): domain Eukaryota; kingdom Metazoa; phylum Chordata; class Actinopteri; order Cypriniformes; family Cyprinidae; genus Labeo; species Labeo catla. The sequence goes on along the minus strand of VONZ01001280.1, from coordinate 102,504 downwards.
TTTATGATGCAGCGTGGAGAGCCGCTTCTGAGACGCTTCAACGAGCGCGTATAAACACTGGTGATCTAACCCAACACTACTGTAGTGTATTATTTACTCATCCTCCATGCATCCTAGATGTACATGACTTCCTTTCAGGCAAATGCAATTGGAGTTATATTAAAATTTATCCTGGCACTCCCAAGCTTTAGAACGGCATAGACGGGTGTTTCTCTTCATCAGTCCAAAACAAGTCCAATAAAGTGCATCTATCCATAATAAGGGCCTCCAGTAGCGAATCAATGCGTTTTTTTAAAAGAAAAATATCCATATTTAAAACGCAAGAATCACTTCAATCTAGCTTGCGCTAACAGTTGTACACTGAACTTGCTACTTTGGTAAGGGGCGTGGTGGTAGTGAAACACAATCTAAGCTGTTTGCCAATCGCAACGCATTGGGACAGCTAACCAATCACAACACATTTTGTTTATTGACTTACTGGTTCACTAAACCCGGAACTAATCGAGCCATTTGTGCCAGGCTGGGAGAAATGTACTGTAACAATGTAATTTATCTGAAAAATAATGCCTTTAACAAGAGCATGTTCTAGTACACACCCAAAACAAAATCAAGACTTTGTAAAGAAGCATAACAGAACCCCTTTAAAATGCATAAACTTGCACTAGACTAGGCTAATCAGTGATGATGTATTTTGATAAGGTTAATGTTAGGCTGCTTTCAGCCTTATGCTGGAGATGGTTTCGGGCAATGAAACTAAGTATGGACATAATTAAATAAATTAGCACAGTAATATCATGTATTGGCGATCTCACAGGCTGATGATAGGACCCAACACTACTGTAGCATATTATGTTACTCATCCTCCATGCATCCTAGATGTATATGACTTCCTTTTAGGCGAATGCAATTGGAGTTATATTAAAATTTATCCGGGCACTCCCAAGCTGTAGAATGGTATAGACAGGTGTTTCTGTTCATCAGTCCAAAACAAGTCCAATAAAGTGCATCCATCCATAATAAAAAGTGCCTCACGTGGCCCCGGGCAAATCGATGTGTTTTTGTAAGAAAAGTATCCATATTTAAAACATAAGTATCACTTTAATCTAGCTTGCACTAACTGCTTTCGCAAGGGGCGTAGCAGGACGTAAACACCGTCTAAGCTGTCCGCCAATCATAACACACTGGAACAGCTAACCAATCACAACACATTTAGTTTTTCGGAAGGCAGGCCTTCATTACACCCGGAACTAATCGAGCCATTTGTGCCAGGCTGGGAGAAAGGTATTGTAATGATGTAAATTTTGTTAAAAATAATGCGTTTTTCGAACCACCAAGCATGAGAGCATGTTCTAGTACACCCGCAAAACAAAATCAAGACATTGTAAAAGAGCATAATAGGACCCCATTAACCACTAGATCCACTGGAGTGAATGGGTGCCGTCAGAATGAAAGTCCAAACAGCTGATAAAAACAACACAATAATCCACAAGTCATCCACACCACTCCAGTCCATCAATTAACATCCTTAAAAGCAGAAAGCTTTGTAAATTTTGTAAGTTCACGAAGCAAATATTTGCACTGCACTATGTTTAATGTTTTTCGCCTCACTTGCGCAAATAAAATAATGTAGAAAACAAAATTTCGGCTTGAATGACAACGCATCATGCAAATTTTCTGTTTGACTTGAAATTTTTGAACTTGCGTAAATTGAGCCGCTATAGAGCGTTTGTGTGTTTCCGGCAATCTCGTTTCCTGGCACAAATGTGCATGTATTTGCATTTTTCCACTGACTTGGTATGTAATCTACTCGTGCAAATATTTAAATTTGCTTTATAATCCTTACATTTATAATATTTGTTTTGGACTGTTTTTGCTTGCAAACTGTGTTTGATCTGTGCATATTTCTCTCCTGATTCAGACGAGACATCTTTTTCTCTGGCAAAAGCAATATTATGGACAGAGGATTCGTATTGTAGTAACAGTTTGAAGTTAAAAACGACTTAATGTTGGTTGGCACCGATAGCCTTGTGGGTAGTGCGCCAAAATACAGCACCATTGCACTACGGGTGTCCCGAGTTCGAATCCCATCTCAAGGACCTTTCCTGATCCCACCCCCTTCTCTCTCTCCCACTTCGCTTTCTGTCCTGTGATCTGTCCTGATCACACTGAAGGCAAAAAAGCCAAAAAAAAAGTCTTAATGTTGGATTTTGTTGGATTATTGTGTTTTTATAAACTGTTTGGACTCTCATTCTGATGGCACCCATTCACTGCAAAGCATCTAATGGTGAGCAAGCGATGTAATGCTAAATTTCTGATGAAGAAACAAACTCATCTACATCTTGGATAGCCTGAGGGTGAGTACATTTCCAGCAAATTTGCATTTTTGGATGAACTATTCTTTTAAAGCACCTTTTTTGCTCATGTCTTACCTCACTCAGATAAATGAAGAACGAGCAGGTGGATCCGTCCACTCCGTAGTTGCCGTAGCAGGGGTCCGAACGCCACATGTCCTTCATCCACTGTAGATGAAGAAACAAAAGTCACGTTGGTTTAGATCAGATTAGTAAAAAAGTAACGATACAAACAAACCTCAGTGTTCTTGTGAAACCACCAAGTATATAAAATCCACAGCTGATCTGATAAGCAGTTGTGCAGGAAGTTGTGTGTCAAGTTTGCAGTTTTATTTCCTGTCAAAGTTTTGCCAGGATATTTTTGAACTTCTAAGATCAGCGTAACCTTCAGAAAAAGAAAACATTGGTTTCCTCTTCCTGTATCCAATTTCTTCTCACAGCGAGACTCTCTCTAGGACGGAGAGGGATTTATTGATCGCCGCGTGTGGTTCAGATCACACTTATCGATCGGTTTCTGAGAAAGATGCCGTCCGTGCGTTTTTAATGAGTCAGCACTTGATGAGAAAATCTCTGATTCATATAAAGATGATACATTAGAAAAAGTTGAAAATGAAGAACCAAATTGATCAAATGAATTACAGAAAGTTGACTGAACAAAAGGTAAATGATTTGCAAGGTAAGGGCATAATTTATTAATTTACTATTAATTAATTAATTTTGTATTTTTTATTCTATTTAAATTTATTTTTAATTTACATGGATGTATTAATGGAAAGGGATCATTTTATCCTAAACTCTTTCTCTCTAATTTTATTTATTTATTTTTTGAAAGCTGTTTCGGTGCAGACATAGCCAAACATTTGGATAAAACTTGACACGTTGACCTTCAAACTAATCCTTCAAAAGCCCAATTTTACATCACAGCCTCTTCTGCTAGATTTTTCTCGTTAGTGCTTTGGTTTAATGGATAAACAAAACAGTTCTGAGACGTTTTAAGCCTCCAAGCTAAAGTCAAACAACTCAGTCAGGCTGTTCTCGCTGTTACTGTTGTCACATTTTGGTTTTAATTCTCTGTGATTTTAAGAGGATTTCCATATCGCAGGAATTTCCATGAGCTCTACAAGAAAGGACCCGTGATTATTGAGACGAGGCCAAGCTCGGGTCTGATTTGACTGAAAAGGCCGACCCGCTTCGGTGTGTTCTGCTTGACGTTAAATCCCAGGTAATATGCCCCGTTTGGCCGCTACATCAACGTGCTGTGAAAACTCAGACGGACTCGTTCTGTGTATCAGGCGAGGTCATTAAGAAAAGTGGCGTACCAGGAAGGAAAAAGCATTACCACATGGTAAAACTCAAACTCTGAATTCTTTAAAGGATTTGAAAAATCTGAAACTTCTGAGGCCTCGTGACAAAACACCCCAGCCACGTGAATGCGACTAAGTATTAGAAATATTAAGAGAGACAAAAAATGTATTATATATATATATATATATATATATATAAAAAAAAGAAAAATCACATTTATTGTATTTTATTTTGTTAGTAATTTATTAATCATTTTAAGTATATTATTTTGTTTTTCATTTTATTAACAAATATTATTAATTAATAAAGTTGATTTTTATTTATAAATATACAAAATAATACACAATGCACATAATTATTTCATTTATTATTAATATTAATTATCCCATTATTTTACTTTATTTATATATATATCCCATTATTTTACTTTATATATATATATATATATATATATATATACATACACTACCGTTCAAAAGTTTGGGGTCAGTACATTTTTATTGTTTCTTTTTTTTTAAAGAAATTAATACTTTTATTCACCAAGGATGTATTAAGTTAATAATTAAAAGTTTATTAAAAGTTAATAATAAATAATTTACATTGTTATAAAATATTTATATTTTGAATAAACACTGTACTTTTTAAACTTGTTATTCATGAAAGAATCCTGAAAAAAAATCACAGGTTCCAAAAAATATTTGGCAGCACAACTGTTGATATTATCCAACACTGATCATTCTAATAATAAATCCGCATATTAGAATGATTTCTGAAGGATCCTGGAGTAACAGCTGATAAAAATTCAGCTTTTCATCACAGGAATAAATTCTATTTTTAAGTATGTTAAAATAAAAAAACATTATTTTATATTGTAAAAACATTTTGCAATATTACTGTTTTTTTTCTATATTTTTAATCAAATAAATGCAGCCTTGATGAGCATAAGAGACTTCTTTAAAGACTATTACAAGTCTTACTGACCCCAAACTTTTGAACGGTAGTGTATATATATATATATATATATATATATATATATATATAATTTATTGTTATATATATATATATATATATATATAAAATATTTTATTTTATTTTTATATATAATTAATATTATATAGAAAATAATATACAATTACTCTATTTTTTATTAATTTATTAATATTAAGCACTATTATATTATTATTATTTTATTTTGTTATAATTTTATATTTTATAAATATAAGTTTATCAGTACAACAAACATCTTAATGTAGAAAACAATTATAAATCTAAATCTAAAGACTTTGAGAAAATGGGTTTTCATTTTTTTTTATTTTGTTTATTTTATGTTATTATATATATATATATATATATATATATATAAAATACTCCAATTTGTTATTTAACTTAGCAATAATTTTATTATTATTATATATAAAATTATATTATATATTATTATATAATATAAAATTATTGTATTTTGTTGTTTTTCATTATTAGTTATTATTAGTTATTTATTTTTAGTTAAGTATTATTATATTAGAATTTTATTTTGTTATTATTTTATATTTTATAAATATAAGTTAAATGGTATAATAAATAATTCATAAAGCAAAACTCATTTTAAAGAATAATAAATCTAAACTATATCAAACTGTGCACAAAGGTTTGTTTGAGAAAATGTGGTTTAAATTAAAATGATACATTTATTACTTATATTTATATATAATAAATATATATTATAATTTTTACAAAAAAAAAAAATAATAATAATAATAATAATAATAATCTCCAGCCTGGCAACAACATAAATTACTTTTACTGTGTAAATGTATTAATAATAATAATAATAATAATAATAATTTATTAGATAATAAATACATTATAATTATTAATTAACCATAAAAATAAAGTAAAAAAAAAATATTATAAATTTAAGCTTTTATGGTGAAAGTTATGGTGAAAAAGTGTTTTACATTAAAATATACATTTATTATTTATATTTATATATCAAGTAGACAATCTATTATTAGAATTGATTATATTTTATATGCACATATCAGCAAACATTTAATATAGAGTTTTTATTCTGCTATTTTAGCAACTTTTAGCAAACCACATTTTTAATATTGTCCTCCTGATCATTATTTTCCTTTCTATCTTTTCCCAAAGCTTATAATTCTTGCCGACTTTAGTAACAACACAAGCACTCTGCTCATAAATAACGCAAAAGCCGTTAAAAGCTTTCAAATGTGTCTCAAAACGAATCGATATCTCTCTGTCTGTAACGGGGAACGTCCCGCAGAGAGTCTTTAATTCAAAGAATCTATCTGTCGGGATTCAGTATGGAAATGGTTTCTAAATAAAGTCCAACAGATGAGAAGCCGTCACAGGACAGCGACAGCCCAAAGTAATTACAGAGTGACTCAGATCGAGAAGCTTTCCTCAGAGAGCTGGATCAGAGAGTGGGAAAGAAACGCTCACCTTCAACTTCCCTTCACAATGCGGAAACCCGTCAAGCGAGGGGAGTTCGCATTTCTCCTGCGCTCCGTTCAGCAAGTCTACACACACACAGAAAGAAAGAAAGAGAGAAAAGAACATAATTAGCACACAACAGTGCCAAAACGCATTTCACAGATGAAAATCAACAAGACTGTTTGGCACACAAACATCAGCCTGGAAGATCCATAACGTCCAATTATTACACAATGCACTCTCAAATTAACTTGCTAACCCAATATTAGGTGCACAAGCCACATTCGAATAGTCTCTAATAACTTACGTCGCCTTATTTGAACTGATAAAATACATCTAAAGGATGTAGAAAACTAACATATACCTATGTTTAACCCACGGCAAGCTAAATGTTAATCAAGTTGTTTTGAGACAGAACAATTTTGTTTGCAATTTGTGAGTAAGGTCATTTCTATGCAAATTTTCTCAAGTAAAACAAATGCATGGGAGATGTATGTAAAAGTTAGATTCATAAATGATTTGCACTTTTGAACTTCATACAAACTTTATTCAAATTTAGTCAGGCCCCGTTTCATGAGAACGGCAGGATGTGCAAACAAAACTGGACTTGAAATTTAAAATACTATTGTTTACTATTTAAAATCGTAAACATTTTGTACATTCAGTCATAACTTAAAGCTAAATTTCAACCGTAGTGTCCAAATAAACACACAATATACCTAAAATGTATTTTTAAAAGCAATTACGTTCTGATTGGCTTAAAACATGTTTAAGATAAGTAGCTCTTGTTTATTTAAGTGAACAATAAACTTGTCACTGCAAAAAAAAATTGTTGAGTCAACTTAAAATAATTTGTTTCTCGGCTGCCTTAAAATTTTAAGTTTAGTCAACTCAAAAAAAAAAAAAAAAAATTTTGTAAACTTAGATATTTGAGTTGATCCAACCTAAAATTTCAAGGCTGCTGGGTAACAAACCAAACTGTTTGTTTAGTCAACTCAAATATCTAAGTTGTCACTTAGCACAACTTAACATTTCAAGTTGACTAAACTTATCTGAGTTGAGCTTTAAATGTTAAGGCAGCAGGGTAACAAATTATTTTAAGTTGACTCAACAAATTGTGTTTTTTTTTGTTTTTTACGGTGTAGTACAAAACTTCTCTTCTGACTGAAGACAATCACAACCCAAAATCAACAAGCTTTTTCAGCACACGGGCACTCGGCCGGAAAAACAGATCAATAATGCCGTTAACACGGCAAATTAACACAGCATGAAATTAACACAAATGCCAAACACCTACATCTTGCCAAGTGCATTCAAATGGTCTTCAAAGATATTCTGTTGCCTGCTTTGCGTTGCAGAAGAAAAACGAACAATGGACGCAAACAAATCTTATTTCAAGTGATAGTTCAACCAAAAATTAAAAATGAAATTTTTGGGTGAACTATCCCTCTAAGATGTGAAAAACTCGGCAACTTTGCCTGTGTATAATACATAATAATGCATTAATGTTTTGAGGAAAAAAATCTACTATTACAATGTTTACAACTACTATACCTTTGTTAGAAATACTTTACTGGTTGGAAAAAGCACACTTTATGTAACAACAAAGAGTTGCTAAAATGAAAAAAAAAATAAATAAATAAAATGAAAAAAATATATATATCTAAATATATTATCTAAATGTATTTAAAAATGTCTAAATGTTGATAACTAACAGCGTAAATATGTAATAAAAGACGTTAAAAACGCAATTAAAGACGTAAAGAAAGTAATAAAGCAAAGAAGTTTGTAGTCAAAGTTACTTTTTCAAAATTTTAAATTAATTTAAAATAAGTTGCTGTTTGTAAAGTTCAAAACATTGCCAGACAGGAAAGAAATTGTAAACTTTAGTGTTTTCGTAAGTTTTCTAAGTTTTGTGTCATTTGAACATCTAAAGGCCCAAGAACGACTAACTATAAAGTAGTGTGATTCATTTCAGAAAAATGTGTGATTAATTCATTTTTTTAATTGATTGACAGCACTACTGTAAAGATAACTATATTAGCGTCCACACCAGCGCGCCTGCTGCTTTAAATTCTCGAGCTCGTTACAGCAGGATTGATTCTGATTGGGTGTCAATGTTTTGATTGTTTGGAAAAAAATCGTTCTGAAAGTGATTCCAATGATATCGTTTCTCTGCGCCTTTATCGTTATAGCTGTGATGTGGACTTTCCTATTCTTATAGATTTTTAGAACTATATCTTTATCATTATCTTATAAGTTTTCTAAGGTTTCGTGTCTTTTGAACATCTAAAGGCCCAAGAATAACTATAAAATAGTGTGATTAATTTAAAAAAAAAATTTGCAATTATTATTATTTTAGAATCAATTGACAGCACTACTATAAAGATAACTATATTAGCGTCCACACCAGCTTTAAATTTTCAAGCTCGTTATAGCAGGATTGATTCTGATTGGGTGTCAATGTTTTAAAAAAAAAAATCGTTCTGAAAGTGATTCCAAGTATATCGCTTTTCTGGGCATTTATCGTTATATTAATAAATTGACAGCACTACTATAAAGATAGCTATATTAGGGCCCACACTTGCAGACTGATTGATTCGTCAATGTTTTTATCGTTCAAAAAAAACGTTTTTTAGAAATACTTTTATTGTTACAGTTATCGTCCTTAGTGTGAACAGGCCTTTTTGTTTGAGACTTCTACAACCGTTACTGCTCCAAGACAGGTTCGAAAACGCATTTCATGACTATTTTGTGTTTTCGAAAAGAACTGGAATTCAAGCTGTTGTTAACAATAATATATCTGACAGTCGCATTTTGTTTATCTAGAATCTTCACCGCTTGCACACAGCATTATTTTACACATTATACAAACTATTTACATTAAAACGTGTTAGAACGCCAAAGAAAATGATGGCGCAGCTTTACACTTTGAACTTTAACTTCTAACTGGCTTTTGGGGCAAACAAACACAAACTAACCTCGCTTTTTCCTTTCTCTCTAACACTGTTTCTGTCGAGCCATCAAATTCCACAATCTCCTTCCTTCTGTGGAACTACTGATATGGATTTAGTCAACACGTCATGAAAGAGCCTTGGACCACGAATGTACTATTTGCGGAATCAAAAGAAATGAATCTTTGAGGACATGAAGTAGGCACACCTAATCTACTGCGCAAGCAAATGCGTCTCTTCCAACACAAACACACACCCACATTCTGCAGACGAACCCTGATCCGAGCGCTGCGTTTTACACTTTCACGGGTGCTTTTATCTCAGGCGATTTACAGTAGTCGCTCGGGTGTTCCCGAGAGTAAAGAGCTTTGCTCAAGGGCACAATGGAGATAAGCAATCTCAGTGACTCAAGTTACCGAGTTTAAAAAACCAAGCAATGTAGAATATCAAGTGCAAGGCTGACACAAGTATATGACATCATCCTGCGGAGATGTCATTTGTCAGGTGTACGTGTAAGGGTCTTATACATAGTGATCTTTTAGGTTAAAACAGCTATTTGTTTCAGAGTTTAACTGCTATATAAGAGGTTAAAGTTCGGTTAGATCATAAAATCACAACTGCAAGACATACACAGCAACTTGTTTAATTTGGCTGGAAGTCATAAGCTTCCAGTGTTCGACTTGACATCTAAAGATTAAATGCGCCGCCTGACGTTTTTGCTACTGATCATCTTCTCCCGTCTGTATTAGCTATAAAATCCCTGAAGAGATTAACTGGATCCACAGACTGGGATGTCAAGAGGAGATTCTTAGAGCTTGCAGCTCAATCAAAAGCCATTGTTTTCACAGGAAATGGGCCGAAACAGAGCAGAGACACGAGGGGAGAGGAGTCTAGACGAGATGAGACAAAATGAGAGAAAACAAGATGAGGAGAGTGTAAATGAGACGAGGGGGAAAGAAGATGTAGGGAAATTAGAGAAGAGAACAGGAGACAAGGTTGGATGAGACAATTTGAAGGAAGGGAGTGAAGAAGTAGGGAGGCAAGATGACACTAGATGAGACAAGACGAGAAGAGCTGAGATGAGAAAAGGAGAGAAGAGGAACTCAAGTGAGATGAGACTAATCGAGACGAAGGAACTCAGGTAAAGTTCATTGAGGTGAGGTGAACCCTGATTAGATGAGACACAATGAAAGGAAAAGACAGTAGATGTGATGAGACGAGACAAGACGAAAGAAGAGAAGAGGAACTCAGGTGAGATGAGACAAAAGGAGAGTAGAGGAACTAAGGTAAGGTGCATTTGAGGTGAGGTGAACCTAGGTGAGATAAGGTGAGATGAGATACAATGAAAGGAAAAGACACTAGTTGTGATGAGATGAAAGGAGATAAGACGAAAGGAGAGAAGAGGAACTAAGGTAAGGCGAGATGAGATGAGACAATACAAGACAAAACTCAGTTGAGGTGAATGTGAGACGAGATGAGATGTGAGTGGAAACAAGGTAGGGTGAGATGAGACATGATGAAAGGTAAAAAAAAAAAAAAAAAAAAAAACTAGATGAAACAACACAAGAACAGCTAAGACACAGGAGAGAAGAAGAACTCAGGTGAGATGAGATGAGATGAGGATGAGAGAGACGAAAGGAGACAAGATGAACTAAGGTAAGGTGCATTGAGGTGAGATGACCCCAGGTGAGATGAGATGAGACAAGACGAAAAGAGAGGAGAGGATCTCAGGTGAGGCAAGATGAGATGAACCCAGATGAGATCAGAGACAAAGAAAGGAAAAGACACTAGATGAGACAAGATGAGAAAAGAGGAACTCAGATGAGGTGAACTGAGGTGAGGTGAGATGAGACGAGACAAGGACATAAAAACTCAGGTGAGATAAGATGAGACAATGAAAGGAAAAGACAATAGATGAGACTAGATGAGCTGAGACAAGACGAAAGGAGGGATGAGATGAGACACAATGGCAGAAAAAAAAATTAGATGAGATAAGACAAGATGAGACGACAGACAGAAGAACTACTCAGGTGAGCTGACATGAGTGGAGGATGAGACTGAAAGAGGGGAAACAATATAAGATAAGGAGAGAAGAGAAAAGAAGACAAGACGAGATTAGATAAGAGGAGACAAGTGAAGACGAAACAAGATGAGATGAGGTGAGGGAAGAGAAAACAATCTAAATGTGATAAATGAAAGAAGAGGAGACAAGATGAGACAAGGAGATAAGACTAGAAAAAAGAAAACAAGACAAAAGAAAAAAAAAAAAAGAGTTGAAGAGACAAGTAGAGAGAAAACAAAATGAGAAGAGATGCAGGGAGGGGAGACGAGGACACAAACTACAGTAATGTAAGCGTGTTAGCCATGCGATTTTAAATGATTTGATTTGCAAAGGCTGTATCATCTTTCTGCTCTCTCTCTCTTTCTCTCTCTCCCCTAAAGCAGTAAGACATGACGGCGCTGTAGAACAATGGCTGGCCGCAACCTAAATAGAACAGAACACATTAAGAGTACATCCTGTAAATGAAACAAACACCCCACCGAGGGAACACCAAACAGTAAAGGATGTACACTTCATTCACAAATCCACTTTGCTTAAGGTCACACGCTTACAAACAATTCAGACCATTTTGAGAGTCACATGACTAACAGCACAAGAATCACGGGGGAGAAATAACAGAAATGACTCAGGGAAGTACATCAGACTAACCAAAATAGCCCGAAAGACAGAAAATGAAGAATGACCATAAAGCGAATACAAGAACGAGCTGTGAAATTCACCTCTGTTCAGCTGGATGTCATGTCATGAACGCTTTAACTCAATCAGCTGGTTGGGTGTGTTTAACATACAAACGCAATTTAGAGCGAAATTAGAGCTTAATTGGACTTAATTAGACATGAACACACAAACAAACCCTAATCTGTTTCACACACACACTGGACACACTCGTCTACCGCAGAGAGATTGTTTTACAAGATGGAATCCAATAACATGAAGACCCATGCAAGGCATTCTGGGATGCAGTGATCCAATACTGGAATTGGAGAGGCCCAAATCATACTACATTGAAAAAAAAAAAAAAAAAAAAGTACCCCAAATATTGGACGGCATACATTTTCAGGCTAATGTTACCCACAATCCTTTGCACTACTTAAGAGTAGACTGTCCGTGATGGTTTTCTATTGACTTTTTCTTTTAAGGCAAGATGATACAAGAAAAGATTAGATTAGACAAAAGGCTCATGCAATGCATTATGGGATGCCCCATGACAACACCAGTACTGATACTAGCTTAACCTGATATAAAATTTGCAGAATATCCACACCAAATAGTATGTGATATTGGAAACTGTATGTTGCAAAACAGTACACCAAACTTACATAATGGCACAGTATTTTTAATTGTCATACATTTGTGCACCTTAGCATTAATATTAACCCAATCCCTTTAGCACTACTGAAGTAGACTAGCATGCGAAGTTTAACGCAACCTGTTCAAGAAACATACCAGGAATCATATGGATTTTTTTTTTTTTTAAGTTTCTAAACCTTAGGCTAATATTACCCACAATCCCTCCAGCGAGTTTGTAATGTTTTTTAGAGGAAACTCTTCTGTTAAAGAAACATGCTAGGAATCCAATGGATTTTTGAAGTGTGTATAAGTTTAAGTTTGTGTACTTCAGGCTAATATTACCCACAACCCTTTTGGCGCTACTAAAGTGGACTAGTTTACGAAGTTTTAAACGTGACCTGTTCAAGAAACATGCCAGGAATCCAGTGGATTTTTGACGTTTGTATAAGTTTTTAGACCTTAGGCTTATATTACCCACAATCCCTTTAGCGCTACGAAAGTTTGCAATGTATTTGTGCGAAAACTCTACTGGTAAAAAACATGGCAGGAATTCGATGGATTTTTAAAGTGTGTATAAGTTTGTGTACTTTAGGGTAATATTACCCACAATCCCTTTGGCGCTACTAAAGTGGACTAGTTTACGAAGTTTTTTTAGAGTGACCAGTTCAAGAAACATGCCAGGAATCTGATGGATTTTTGACGTGTATAAGTTTGTAGACTTTATGGTAATGTTACCCACAATCCTTTTAGCTATGAAAGTTAAAAGTATGCAATGTTTTTTGTGTGGAAACTCTGGTTAAAAAAAAAAAACGTGGCAGGAATTCAGCGGATTTTTAAGGTGTGCATAAGTTTGTGTACTTTAGGGTAACATTACCCACAATCTCTTTAGAGCTATGAAAGTTGAAAGTATGCAATGTTTGTGTTTTTGGTAGCGTGGCAGAAATTCAACAGATTTCTGAAGTGTTCATAAGTTTGTGTACTTTAGGGTAATATTACCCACAATCCCTTTGGCGCTACTAAAGTGGACTAGTTTGCGAAGTTTTTAGCATGACCTGTTCAAGAAAGCGTGTATAAGTTTTTAGACTTCAGTGGAACTAAAGTTTGCAATGTTTTGTGAGAGGAAACTCTTCTGCCAACATGATCGGCTGATAAAGATTGACATCAAGATAAAGCAGTAGCTCAGTGTTTTCTTCTTTCATGCACTTCACTGAACTTGCTCCTTACTGTCACTTACAAAAACCACGATTAGCTGAGAGGAAGAGAGAAAGAGAACGATTTCGAATCTGCATGTGGCACTACGTAGAGTGGAAAAAACAGCTGTGCTTGACACAGGCTCAACATACACTCTCGTAAACACACAAACTCACAAACACACACACAGATGGGCGTTTGCCGTCAGACACTCCTCCAGGCTAAACAGCGCGAGACCCCGAACGACAAACAACAGTCATCAAGCAGACAACGAGTGGGTCTTTCAACGAGAAAATGGCAAGAAATGGAGGAGCGAGAAAGGAAAAGCACTCAGGAGAGCTGTCTCTCTTTCTTTCTCTCTGCTGCGCTTCAGTGAGACACATTTCCCTCAGAGCAGCGTGTGTTTGCCTCTCTCATGCCAGAACATACACACTAAGGGCACTTCTATGGCTAGTATGGAGGAGTGTGAGAGTACAGTGCTGTGTGTGTTTAATCTCCGTTCTAAATGATTTGAGGCCGTTCAGTCTTTCTGCCAAGCTGGAAAAGCTGGAGGGTTTTGCTGAAGCTTTCAAATGGATGTGACTCACATTTACATTTAAATGTGGACAGATTAGAGATGATTACTGTTAATAAAAAGGTTAATTTCATGAAAGCAGAGAGTGAGAAAGAGCAAGGGAGTTTTTTCCATTACAATTAAGAAAAAAAAGGCAAATTAAACAAACTGTCATTACTGCTATGGCATAAAATAAACGTTCATTGTATAATCCATCTATATTTAACTTTTTAATTACACTTTGAATTAAAACTTTTTTCATTAAAATATATTTTTATTTTGTAATTTTTTTTTCAAAGATAGCATAAATTAAATATCTAATATAATCAAAGAATACAATTTTTACTGACATACTAACTACTAACTAAGATACAATAAAAAAATATATAAATACTTCTTGCATTACATAGGTATGTGATGTTTTGCATTATGGTATTTTGAATTTGGTTGCAAAAAAAGGCATGATTTTTTTTTTTTTTAAAAAAAGAGGGTGTAATCAAAATAGGCTTAATTTTCTTTAGGAAAAAAATAAAAATACCACAAAACAAAAAATAAATGATCAAATAAAAAACAATGGTTGCAAAAAACTGGTAATCAAAATAGGCTTAATTTTCTTTGGGTAAAAAAATAAAAAAATATAATAAAATAAAAAATAAAATAATGGTTGCAAAAAAAAAGTGGTAGTGAAAATAGGCTTAATTTTTTTTTCTTTAGGTAAAACTGAAGTAAAGTAAAGTATAGTAAAGTAAAATAAAATAAAATAAAACAAAATAATGGTTGCAAAAAATGCTAATCAAAATAGGCGTAATTTTCTTTAGGTAAAACTAAAGTAAAATTAAATTAAATTAGATTAAATTAAATTAAATTAAATTTAAATAATGGTTGCAAAAAAAGTGGTAATCAAAATAGGCTTAAGTTTCTTTAGGTAAAACTAAAACTAATAAAATAAAATAAAATAAAGGTTGCAAAAAACTGGTAATCAAAATAGGCTTAATTTTCTTTGGGTAAAATATAATAAAAATAAAAAATAAAATAATGGTTGCAAAAAAAGTGGTATTCAAAATATGCTTAATTTTCTTTAGGTAAAACCAAAGTAAAGTAAAGTAAAGTAAAGTAAAATAAAATAAAATAAAATAAAATAAAATAAAATAATGGTTGCAAAAAAACTGGTAATCAAAACAGGCTTAATTTTCTTTGAGAAAAAAATAAAATAAAATAAAATAAAATAAAATAAAATAAAATAAAATAAAATAAAATAAAATTAAATTAAATTAATGGCTGCAAAAAAAAACTGGTAAATAGGCTTAATTTATTTAGGTAAAAATAAAATAAAATAAAATAAAATAAAATAAAACAAAAATCATTTATTAAATAAAAATTTTATAAAATGTATTAATAAAAAAAAAAAAAAAATGGTATGTTATTGGGTAGAACTGCAAATTCAAAAAGTGAGCTTAGCAATGCTGTGCAGTGATCTGGAACGGCCATTTCAAGCAACACATCCCAAAAATACATGAGCTGAAACAGTTCTGGAGAGAAATGGGCCAAAATAACTTCACGTCGCTGCTGTTGGTCTGATATGCAGCTACAGAAAGCATTTGGTTGAAGGTTCTAGCATTTCAGAAGGGTCCAAAAGTCTTAATTTTTTACATTTCGATGCCTAAATGAACTTTTTACATAAGAATTACTAAAAAAATATAGAATTAATTTAACATTTTGAGCCCTTAATTAAGTTCCTCTCTGTGCTGACCATCTTCTTTGAACCAGATCATTGTCCCACAAGAGAACAATCCAACACAATGAACCTTTCAGTAGCCAGCGCTGATAACTATCACATTTCTGACTACGCAAGAGCCGAAAAGGCTAACAATGTGACTGACAGACAAGCACTTACACTCTAACGGAGACAAAAAAAAAAGACGTGTGCTTTCTCATCAGCAACATACTGCTTCATGACACAGCACAAAAGCATCAAACCCAACGCATGAAACTCAAAACCAGTCCGTTCACATGTTAAACTACTCATGCTTGAGTTACACCTGCTGATAGCGCACATTTCAGACTCGCCCATCTCTCGGCACATTCCACCGTCCACCGGGACACACAGATTGAAAAAAATGAAGATCCAAAATGATCCAAAATGAGGAACCAAAAACAACAACAACAAAAAAACAATTGTCAGCTTATGCTTCTGAACACAAGAATGGTCCATTAACTGACTACTGTAAACATCCTACATGTTATTTCTGCTTTATTTTATAATTTTTTGCATAACTAAGTTATGTTGCAAACAAAACAGGAAGTCTCCATCGTGAGAGTCTTGCATGGTTGGTGAGATGAGCTATTGCATTCTGCTAGTTGTGGTTAGTATAACTGTCTCAGCCTGTTCCCTAAAGCTTGAGAGCCACATCCGCCTTGGATGCTTAAATGTGACTGCAGGGACCCTCCACACCCAACCACAAATCTCTAGAGACCTCCAGCTTTGCAAAACAGGTGATAAACATCCAGAATTGGGAAATTATGAGCAAATGTGTGAGCTTGGCACTGTGTTCATTAACAACCCAAAGGAAATTTTCATCCAGAAATATTTTTATCAGGACCAAATAATCTGAAGAGGTTTCGCAACAAAATCAAATCACACTTATTATTCAGATAACAAGTTCCAGATGACAAGTGAATGGAAAATAGAAATGCTGAATACCTAAAATAATCACTTTTATGAAGTAATGGATGATATATGTCTGTACTATATCGGTTAAAAGTTTTTTTTAATTTATTGTATCAGTTGATATTGGTTGAGTTGTGTTGTGCTTTTTTAGTTTATAGTATATATTAGTTTATAATATTTAATTTTTATTAATTCAGTCAAAAATCCCAACTCTTAATCGTCCGTAAACTCTTATCGTCCATTTATCGCTAATAAAATGAAAAAAACAATCGGCCAGAATATCGGCGCAACCCCTAAGTGGGTTACATAAGGTAAGCAGAAAATCAAACTAGCCTTTTGGTTACAAATTACCTGGAGAAATCGCCAAAACTCGTACAAAACTCGCAACCTTAAAGTTACGTTGATCATTTGTATGTAAAAATTATACGTTTGACCACTAAGAAAAGTAGCATGACATTGTTTACAAAAAAGCCACACAAATTTAAGAATCATTCATGTATTTCAAAGAAACAGGACAAATTAAATTGAACAATTGTAACTTTTTTTATCGTCCATTTATCGCTCATAACATGAAAATAATTATCGGCCAGAATTTTAATATCGGCGCAACCCCTAAGTGGGTTAAATAAGATAAACAGAAACCAAACTAGCTTTGTGGTTACACGTTATCTGAAGAAATTGCCAAAACTTGTACAAAACTCGCAACCTTGAAGTTACGTTAATCGTTTTTACATAAAAATAAGTTTGACCACTAAGAAGAGTAGCAGGACATTGTTTACAAAAACGGCACACAACTTTAAGAATCATTCCAAAAGAAACAGGACAAATTCAGTTTAACAATCGTAACTTTTATTATTGTCCATTTATCGCTCATAACATGAAAATAATTATTGGCCAGAATTTTAATATCAGCGCAACCCCTAAGTGGGTTAAATAAGATAAACAGAAAACCAACTAGCTTTTTGGTTACACGTTATCTGAAGAAACTGCAAAAACTCGTAAAAAAACTTGCAAGTTTGAAGTTACGTTGATTGTTTTTTACATTTAAAAAAAAAAAAAATTACAAGTTTGACCACTAAGAAAAGTAGCATGACGTTTACAAAAAAGCCACACAACTTTAAGAATCATTCACATATTTTTAAAAATTTTTTTAAAAATTGACAAATTCAATTCAACAATCGTAACTTTTATTATCGTCCATTTATCGCTAATACCATGAAAATAATTATCGGCCAGAATTTCAATATCGGCGCAACCCCTAAGTGGGTTAAATAAAATAAATAGAAAACCAAACTAGCTTTTAGATTACACATTATCTGAAGAAATTGCCAAAACTTAAGAAAAGTAGCAGGACATTGTTTACAAAAACGCCACACAACTTTAAGAATCATTCACGTATTTCAAAGAAACAGGACAAATTCAGTTTAACAATCGTAACTTTTATTATTGTCCATTTATCGCTAATAACATGAAAATAATTATGGGCCAGAATTTTAATATCGGCGCAACCCCTAAGTGGGTTAAATAAGATGAAAAGAAAACCAAACTAGCCTTTTGGTTACACGTTATCTGAAGAAATTGGCGAAACGCGTACAAAATTCGCAACCATTAAGTTTTTACGTAAAAATGCATGATAAGCATGACATTGTTTACAAAAAAAGAATCACTCACGCAGAATTTGAATACTGGCGCAATCCCTAAGTGGGTTACAGAAGACAAATAGAAAACCAAACTAGATCTTTGGTGACACGTTATCTGAATAAATTGCCAAAACTCGTACAAAACGCGCAAACTTGAAGGTAAGCTGATCTTTTTTACGTAAAAATCATTAGTTTGCATCACTAAGAAAAGTAGTAGGACATAGTTCACAAGAACCAATTAAGCAATTAAGATTTCATTCACGTCTATCAAACAAATGGTGCAGGATGAATTTAATTCAATTATTTTTTCCAGCTGATGAACCAAAAAAAAAAAAAAAGAAAACACTGACAGCCAATCAGAATCCACCTTACTTTAAAGAGCAGCTAATGTCGTAACTGCACGTTTATAATAAACAAAACCTAAGTGGGTGTGAATGCTACTATAGTTAGCATTCTTGATGTGAACAGGCCTCAACTGTAACTTTAACCCTACGGTTTTTTTAAGCCAGCAAGGATGAACGCTGTCTTTGTGCTATTGTTCTTAGCCTACGAGTGTTTAGCTTATTAATTACATGTTGGCCTTGCGTCCACCAGCGGCATCTACGAGCACAATGAAGCAAGCCATTCTGTTTGCTAACAGTGGGTATCTCTGTCTGTGTCTCTCGCTCTCCCTCTATCTCCAAGGATTCTAGGCTCTAGTCAAGAGCCAGAAGCGCAGAGTGTGCCAGCGGCATCATTTCAGCACCGTCCAGAGAGACAGTAACAGACACCGCTGGCGCAAACAAACACACACACAGACACAAGCCACGGGCCGCACGAACACCTGGGCTCTCTTCGCTGCTGGCACGCGGAGCCGATAACCTCTGAGAAAGAGAGAAAGCTGAGGTGAAACGTGCTATGTTTGGATAGATAACATCGGCGGGCGACGGTTCAACGGTTTTAATCGGGTGAATCCGCAGACGCAGACGTGAGATAATGTCAATCCAGGTCTGATGTTATCCGAAGTGCGAAGACAATCGGAATAATTTACCAAAGGACCAAACATTAGCATACCACGCGTGTTCTCATTTTTGAGGGAGCACTAGCATAACTAAACTGTTTTTCCAAACAAATGTTCCAAAACATTCCCACAATTTTCCAGATATTTAGGCCTGAAACTCAAGACATTGGCTAACAGTGTTGCTAGGTCAGTTTTTGTGCAACATCATTTATCTCTCAGTGTTTACGATTAGCTCGCTAACAGTTGGTTATGCTTATTAGAATGTTATGATTAAAAAAAAATATATATATATATATATAATAATTTAATGCACTTTACCTTTTTGTTTACTTTAATCTTTGTCTAAGTATTTAAAACATTAGCAACGTGTTTAGAAAAATACGACAAACCTCTTCAATGTACCTAGCCGACATGTTACGTAGACAGATCTTCGTACAAAGTAGTCTGCAAAACTCACAACCTTGCAGTTAAGCTGATCATTTTCACGTAAAAATTGTAAGTTTGCATTACTAAGAAAAGTAGTAGGACATTGTTCACAACAAGTCACAAGATTCATATATTTTGAAGAAACGGGACAAATTCAATTGAACACTTCAGAGTTAAAAATCGTAACTTTTAGTATTGTTAATTTATCGCTAATACCACAAGAATAACCTATGGCCAGAATTTTTATATCAGTGCAACCTTCAAGTGGTTTAAAATTTAAATTAAAGATACATAGAAAAGCAAACTAGACTTATAATGTAAAGAAATAGCCAAAGCTCGTACAAAACTCACAACTTTGAAGTTAAGCTGATCGACAACAAGTCACACAATTTGAGGATGTAATGGGACAAATTCAATTAAACAGAGTTAAAAATCGCAACATTTAGTATCGTCCATTTATCGCTCACAATATGAAAATAATTATCGGCTAGAATTTGAAGTATCGTTCATGTATTTCAATGAAACCGGAATGAAATTGCTAAAATTTGTACAAAACTTGTAATCTTAAAGTTAAATTAATCGTTTTTATGTAACGCTAATGTACAAAAAAAAAACGTGCAAAACCCACAACCTTGAAGTTAAGGTGATCATTTTTACATTTTTATTGTAAGTTTTATCATCAGAAGAGTAGTAGGACATTGTTTGCAACAAGTCACACAATTTGAGGAATCATTCACGTATTTCTATGAAACCGGACAAATACAAATGAACACTTACGAGTCAAAAATCATAACTTTTAGTATCGTCTATAATTGCTTATGACATGAAAAAAATAATCTGCCAGAATTGTAAGTATCATTCATGTATTTCAATGAAACCAGAAAGAAATTGCCAAAACTCGTACAAAACGTGCAACCTTAAAGTGAATCGCTTTTATGTAGCATTTAACGTATGTGGCTTAAAATAGATAAATAGAAAACCAAACAAGATTTTGGTAACATGTTTTCTGAAGAAAGTGGCAAATCTCATACAAAACCCACAACCTTGAAGGTAAGGTGATCATTTTTATGTTTTTATTGTAAGTTTTATCACAAGAAGAGTAGTAGGACATTGTTTCCAACAAGTCACACAATTTGAGGTATATCATTCATGTATTTCTATGAAACCGGTATAATTAGTATCGTAGTATAATAGTATAAGTATAATTATAGTAGTATAAGTAGTATAATTGCTTATGACATGAATATAATAATCAGCCAGACTTTAATATCGGTGCAACCCTTAGGTGGTTTAAAAAAGGATAAATAGAAAACAAAATTAGATTTTTGGTTAAGCATTACTTCTAGTATCGTTAATTTAACGCTCTTAACATGAAAATAGTTATTGTCCAGAATTTTAATATCACTGCAAGTCTCAAGTGGGTTAGAAGTGAAAAACATCAAGCCAAACTAGATTTTTGGCTACACATTATCTGAAGAAATTGCCAAAACTTGTATAAAACTCGCAACCTTAAAGTTAAGCTGATCGGCTTTACGTAAAAATCGTAAGAACGTACGTTCTCCCTAAGAAAAGTAGTAGGATATTGTTCAAAACACATCACACAATTTGAGGAATCATTTAAAGATACGGGACAAATTCATTTGAACACTTAAAGAGTTAAAAATCATAAATTTTAGTATTGTTAATTTATTGATCAAAACATGTGCAAAATCAGTGCAACCTTCAAGTGGTCAAACCAAACTAGATTTTTGGTTACACATTATCTGTAAAAAAGCGGTAAAACTCATAAAACCCACGACCTTAAAGCTGCGTTGATCATTTTTACGTACATTCGTAACTTTTAAGAAAATTAGTAGGACGCTGTTCGCAATAAGTCACACAGTTTGAAATATCATTCACATATTTCAACAAAACGAGTCAAATTGAACTAAACAGAGAGTCAAAAATCGTAACTTTGACAATCGTCCATTTATCGCTTATAACATGAAAATTATCAATAATTATCATCCAGAATTTTAATATCAGTGCAACACTCAAGTTGTTTAAAAAATAAATAGAAAACTAGATTTTTGCTACACATCATCTCATGAAATTGCATAAAACGTACAAAACTCACCACCTTGAACTTTTTTTTAACGAAGAAAATCATACGTTTCATCACTAAGAAAAGTAGTAGGACATTGTCCACAAGTCACACAATTAGAGAAGTCCTTCAAGTTTTTCAAAGAGACAAAATTTAAAAAACACTAAGAGTTAAAAATCGTAACATTTAGTATCGTTAATTTATCGCTAATACTACAAGAATAACCAATGAACAGAATTTTAATATTAATGCTCCCAAGTGGTTAAAAAGAGATAAAAAAAAATTAACTAGACTTTTGGTTACACATTATCTAAAGAAAGTGGTAAAACTGGCAACCTTTGAAGTTACGTTGATCATTTTACATACATTCGTAAGCTTGCTTCAATAAGAAAAGCAATAGGACATTGTTCAGTTTGTTGTGACTAACATCAATATGTGTTTACAAAAAACATCTAAGCTAACTGGCTGCTGGAACTTTGAGGTTATTTGCTTCCAGAACAACTCAAAAAATAAACTCAGTCTCTTAGATCTTTTAATAAACAGTTTGGGGCCAATCAAAAAAACAAATTCAATCGTTTATAGGTTGTCAACTAAGAGAAACAACTATCAATCTGCAACAAAGAGACATATGCTGATACTGCTGAGAAAAAAAAAAAGCGAAGTTTAAAGTTAACCGCAGGTGACCTACAAACAAAAAGCCCTTCAATTTCTTCGAAATACTTGTTTCTTCAAACATCAAATGCACCCATTGAGAGGAACTCTGCAAGAACGAGCAGAAGGAGAATGTTCTCTGATGTGGGCGCAAGAGTTCACACGTACACTCGCCGGTTTACAGTTCCAACACGACGACCACAATGAATCTTTGTGCAGCCCTCTCAGACGGTATTACTTAGATTTGTCATCATGTTGATGGACTATAAAGAGTCTTTGATAGCTCTGAGAAGCAGGACTTTTCTTTCTTTTCTTCGCTAGCTGCTAGGCCCACTCTGTCATTCGTCAGGGAATAATAGCGCTTTGGAGAGCCCGGGACCGTGTGTAAAGATTCAAACTGCTGTCATCCTGAACTATGACTTGCATCTAAAAATGTTGGTTTGAGTTCTTAAAGACATCGACGGCATGTCAACCGTGTCGTGTTGCCATAAAGGATAAGTCTGTTAAAAAGTCTGTGGTTTTAACACATTGTAAAGTGGTTGTTAACGGTCCAGTTGGTTTTAACATGTTAAGCAGTTGCTAGCATTTTATGGCTTATTTTAATGTTGATTTGCTGATGTTAGCATGTTTTTAAGGGTTTTAGCTAGCGCATTGTTAACCGGTTGCTAAAGGTTTTCCAGGTGGTTTTAATGTGTTAAGTGGTTGCTAGCATCTTCTGGCTTACTTTAACATCCTAATTTGCAGGTGCTAGCATGTTCTTAATGGTTTTAATGCATTGTTAAGCGGCTGCCAAAAGTTTTCCAGGTGGTTTTAACGTGTTAAGCACTTGCTAGCAACTGGCTTATTTTAACATGTTAGTTTGCAGGTGCTATCATGTTCTTGATGGTTTTAGCATGTCGTTAAGTGGTTGCTGAAGGTTTTTTGGGGTGGTTTAACATGTTAAACAGTTGCTAGCATCTTCTGGCTTATTTTAACATGTTAGTTTGCAGATGCTACCATGTTCTTAATGGTTTTAGCCCATCATTAAGTTGTTGCTAAAGGTTTTCCAGGTGGTTTTAACATGCTAAGTGGTTGCTAGCATCTTCTGGCTTATTTTAACATGCTAATTTGCAGGTCCTAGCATGTTCTTAATGGTTTTAGCCCATCATTAATTGGTTGCTAAAGGTTTTCCAGGTTTAAACATGCTAAGTGGTTGCTAGCTTATTTTAACATGTTGATTTGCAGGTCCTAGCATGTTCTTAATGGTTTTAGTGAACTGTTAAGCAGTCGCTAAAGGTTTTCCAGACGGTTTTACCGTTAGACAGTTGCTAGCATCTTCTGGCATATTTTAAAATGCTAATTTGCAGGTGCTAGCATGTTCTTAATGGTTTTAGCGCATTGTTAATTGGTAGCTAAAAGTTTTCCAGGTGGTTTTAACATGTTATGCGGTTTCTAGCATCTTATGGCTTATTTTAACACGTTGATGTGTAGATGCTAGCATGTCCTCAATGGTTTTAGCGCATTAAGTGGTTGCTAAAGGTTTTCCAGACCAGTTTAATGTGTTAACCGGTTGCTAGCATCTTCTGGTTTATTTTAACATGCTAATTTGCAGGTGTTAGCATGTTCTTAATGGTTTTAGCGCATTAAGTGGTCGTTAATGGTTTTCCAGGTAGTTTTAACGTATTAAACGGTTGCTAGCATCTGCTGGGTCATTTTAACATGCTAATTTGCAGGTGCTAGCATGTTCTTGATGGGTTTAATGCATTGTTAAGCGGTTTTTAAAGGTTTTAAAAGTGGCTTTAACCTGTTACACAGTTGCTAGCATTTTATGGCTTATTTTAACATGTTGATTAACGGGTGCTAGCATGTTCTTAATGGCTTTAACACGTTTTGTTAAGTGGTTGCTAAAGGTTTTCCAGGTGGTTTTAATGTGTAACACAGGTGCTAGCATCTGGCTTATTTTAACATGTTGATTTGCAGGTGCTAGCATGTTATTGATGGTTTTAACACGTTGTTAAGCAGTTCCTAAAGATTTGTGGTTTTAACGTGTTAAGCAGATGCTAGCATCTACTGTGGTTGCTAACAAGTCAAAAAGTAGCTATTTATGGGTAATATATTGTCTGCTAGCAAAAATTTACAACAAAAAAAAATGCATACAATACTTTGTGTTTGTTCACATCTAACCACAAATATGACAGTGTAATTTCTACATCTTTTTTATATTCTGAATTTATTATTTTCGTTTTTTTGTATTCAATTTAAGGCTTTAGTAATTTTGTTGTTTTGTCATTTTTATTATTCTTGTTAATGTGTATTTATTTATTTATTTATTTATTATTATTATTTATTTATTTATTTATTTTTACTTTTTTTGACTTGTTAAGCAACAATGGCGTAAAGAGCTAAATTATTAACGCTTTGCAAACCAAGTTAGCATTGACAGGACAGTAAGTGTTACATAATCTAATTCTATAATAAGACACCATATCCTTCACATCCTGTAATTTTAACGTGCCTTTGCTACTTAATGCATCTTATAAAGCCATTTTGAGATACAATTTGAGGCTTGAGACATAAACAAAAGGTCGTCACCAGGACTGTCTTCACAGCGGGTCTGTCCAAAAAGCAGTCGGAGAGAGAGAGGGTTAGCGATATCCAGCCGCTGTCAAGCCCCACATGACTCAACGGGGGTTTGGCCTATATTAAGCACAGTGAGTCAGAGACAATGATCACATCCGCACACACATCAAGTCAAGCGACAGAGAAATCACACACACACACACACAACCATTACAGATAAGCACTGTAGATGAACCATGTTACAGTGAAGGCATCTTACCATGTAATACCATGGTATTTTAGTAGAAGCATGGAACTGAATGATGGAACTGAATAGTGTTTTATTCCAGCACACATACAAGAAAGCATGGTATTACTGTGGTCAATATTTAATGCCAGGGCATTATAATTGGAAATGTACCAAAAAAACATGGAATTACTATGGTAAATACATAAAAGCATAATTACACTGTACAAGAAAACACGGTATTATTGTGGTAAATACCTAAACTAGGGTTTGTATAACTGCACATGCACAAAAAAACATGGTATTACTGTGGTAAAAGTCTAAAAACATAGCTTTACCATTGCATATATCCAAATATCCATGATGTTACTCTGGTAACATTTCCAAAACCACTGTGTTACAGTTGCTTCCAAAAATCATTGTATTACTGTGGTAAATGTCCAAAACCATCGTATTACAAGTGTAAGTGTACAAGACAATATGGTATTACTGTGGTAAATGTACATAGTATTACCATTGCATATATCCAAAAACTATGGTTTTACTCTGGTAACAATTCCAAAACCACTGTAGTACAACTGTACAAGTCCAAAAACCATGGTATTACTGTGGTAAATATCCAAAACCATGGTGTTATAATTGTATGTATACAAAACAATTTGGTATTACTGTGGTAAATATCAAAAGCAAGGTTTGTATAACTGTATATGTCCAAAAACCATGGTATTACTGTGGTAAATGTCTAAAACCATGTAATTCTAACTGTAAGCATACAAGACAATATGGTTTTACTGTGGTTAAATTTCTAAAAACATAGTATTACCATTGCATATATCAAAACAACATCACTGTAAAAAATAAAAAACACAATTTGTTGAGTCAGCTTAAAATAATTTGTTACCCTGCTGCCTTAAAATTTTAAGTACAGTCAACTAAAATAACTTTATTCAACTTGAAGTGTTAAGTTGTACTAAGTAACAACTTAGATATTTGTGTTTGTTAAACTTAACAGATGGGTAAGTAACCCAGCTGCCTTAAAATTTTAAGTTGATTCAACTTGTCACTTAGTATAATTTAACATTTCAAGTTGAATAAACTTTTTTTGAGTTGACTGAACTTAAAATTTTAAGGCAGCCGGGTTGACTCAAACAAATTGTTTTTTACAGTGATGGCATTACTCTGGTAAATCTCCAAAACCATGGTATTATAATTGTACGTGTACAAGACAGTATGGTATTACTGTGGTAAATGTCTAAAAACATAGTTTTACCATTGCATAGATTCAAAAGCCATGGTTTTACTCTGGTAACATTTCCAAAACCACTGTACATATCCAAAAACCATGGTATTATTCTATTATTCACATGGTTTATTCTGTGGTAAATGTCCAAAACCACAGTATTATAATTGTAAGTGTACAAGACAATATGGTATTACTGCGGTAAATATCAAACCAGGGTTTGTAAAACTGTACAGGTACAAGAAAACATAGATTTACTGTGGTAAATGTCTAAAAACATAGTATTACCATTGCATATATTCAAAAACCATGGTATTACTCTTGGTAAATGTCCAAAACCATGGTATTCTAACAGTACATGTACAAGAAAACATGGTATTACTCTGGTAAATGTCTAAAAACATAGTATTGCCATTGCATCTATTCAAAAACCAAGGTACTACTCTTGGTAAATGTTTTACCATTGCATAGATTCAAAAGCCATGGTTTTACTCTGGTAACATTTCCAAAACCACTGTACATATCCAAAAAGCATGGTATTACTGTGGTAAATGTCCAAAACCATGGTATTATAATTGTAAGTGTACAAGACAATATGGTATTACTGCGGTAAATACCAAACCAGGGTTTGTAAAACTGTACAGGTACAAGAAAACATGGTTTTACTGTGGTAAATGTCTAAAAACATAGTATTACCATTGCATATATTCAAAAACCATGGTATTACTCTTGGTAAATGTACAAAACCATGGTATTCTAACAGTACATGTACAAGAAAACATGGTATTACTCTGGTAAATGTCTAAAAACATAGTATTACCATTGCATCTGTTCAAAAACCAAGGTACTACTCTTGGTAAATGTCCAAAACCATGGTATTCTAACTGTAAGTGTACAAGACAATATGGTATTACTGTGGTAAATGTCTAAAAACATTGTATTACCATTGCATATATCAAAAACCCATGGCATTACTCTGGTAAATGTCCAAAACCATGGTATTATAATTGTATGTGTACAAGACAATATGGTATTACTGTGGTAAACATCCAAACCAGGGTTTCTATAACTTTACTTTTATAAGAAAATATGGTTTTACTCTGGTAACTTTCCAAAACCACCATATTACAACTGTACATGTCCAAAAACCATGGTATTACTGTGGTAAATGTCCAAAACCATGTTATTATAATTGTATATGTACAAAAAAAAACGTTATTACGTTGGTAAATGACCAAAACCATTGTATATATCCAAAAATCATGTCAAAAAAAATATCAAATGTCCTAAAATCATGGTGTTTTTTGGCTACAGCAGTAACCACCGTTCAAATACTGTTTACAGGGTGAAATAACACAATATAGTGAAATCTACCATCGCTGACCATGAGCAATCTGCCAAAACAGTTAAAAACTTGGTTAATATTCATGTTCAAAAACATGGTATTACTGTCCAGTAACATTATTGCTGATGGTAACATGGTACTTTGATAAATCCCACTGTACTGAATGATAGAGAATACCACAGTTTTACCATGGCAGACGTCCAACCATAATATTAAATAAAATTCAGTCATCTGGTCAACAAAACAGTCTCCCAGATGGCACTGTGCCTACACTCACACACGCGCTTAGAGTTTAGCATCAAACTTCAATGCTGCCAAGTCAAACTTTGCTTTAGTGACCAATCCAAGCTACATTAACCCTCGGTTTCATCACTACGACCTGAAACAACAGTACATTAGCAAATGAATAAACACAGATGTAGCAAAAATCAACCAGCGGAGAACCTTGGGTGATCCTAAAGAAAACCACCTCTGGGTTCTTCTTTCCATGAACAAATCAAACAAAAATCAACCCGTATTTGTCAATAAATATCCCGTTTGGCTACAAAGCCACCACCCATAGCGTAACCAAGTCCTGTTTTCTATCAAATACTCGGCGAAACTACAAACAGTTCGTTTTCTCCCACGGTCGTTAATCATCTTGGAGCTGAAGGAAAATCAATGGGATGCAATAAAGAAGCCAGGAACTGTGAAAGAAAACCATGTAAGTGTGTGTGTGTGATGCATAAGAGAGTGTGGGCCGTGATGTGTAAAGAGTGCTGTGTTTACTCGGAGGTCTGCGGAGGACTGTGGACTTTGGAAATGGTCAAGGAGAAACAGAATGGCTCACTAGAAAGATTATCAAAAAATATGAGAAAGAGCATTTGTACCTGCCACGTTGACTTTCTCTGGGTTGACGGGGTTCGGTCCAGGAGTCCCGGTTCCGTTGGTGAGGTTGGCACTGGTGCCGTTGTACATGATATTGTCCACTTTATTCTCCAGCTTTGATAATCTCTGCATTATATTATCCAGAAGAACAGCTAGAGTCTTCTTCAGATCTGCACAACAGAATATGATATACATATGATTAGCTAGACCATTACAATAAAGCAGAGAAATGTATATATTCAAACATTTTGTTTGTAGTATTTGTGTTATATAAACATGTATTAAATAATACAATAAATACTACTTCTTAAAAATACAAATAAACATAAATTGTATATATAGCTTACAAATACAAAAAATAAAAAACAACTGTATAAAACTTAAAAAAAAAATTTTAGTTTTTATTTTATACACATTACATGTATATAACATACATAAAACACACACACACACACACACACACACATATACATATAAATATAAATTCAAATTTGTAACAATTTACTACAAAATATTTTTTTATATTGTATAACATAATTTTATAAACTACATTTTGTGTGTATATTTATTTCCAAACTTTCTTGAATCTAACTGAAAGTTCAGAATTATTTAACTATTAAATAATACAATAAATACTACTTAAAAAAAAAGAAAAACAAACTATATAATATTTAATATAATATACACAACATAAATTGTAAATATATTTATTTTATTTATTTGCAGAAAATTCTTGTATGAAACTCAAATTTCACAAGAAAAATTTCTGCAAATACAAATATGTAACTTGTACGAAAAATAAAAAAAACAATTTACTACAAAATTATTTTTTATATTGTATAAAAGATAATTTTATAAAATACATTTTGTGTATATATTATTTCCAAACTTCCCTAAATCCAACTAAAAGTTCATAATTTTAATTAATCTATTAAAAAAGAAAAACAAACTATATAATATTTTATATAATATAGACAACATAAATTGTAAATATATTTATTTAATTTATTTGTGAAACATCCCTGTATGAAATTCAAATTTTACACAAGAAAATTTTCTACAAATACAAATATGTAACCTGTATGAAAAATAAAACAATAATTTACTACAAAACTGTTTATATTGTATACAATTTATTTACAAACTTTCTTGAATCTAGCTGAAAGTTCAGTATTATTTAATTATTAAATAATACAATAAATACTACTTTAAAAAAAGAAAAACAAACTATATAATATACACAACATAAATTGTATATAGATTTCTTATTTATTTGTACAAAATTCTTGTATGAAACTCAAACTACAATTTTTTTTATATTGTATAAAAGATAATTTTATAAAATACATTGTGTGCATATATTATTTCCAAACCTTCTTGAATCTAACTGAAAGTTCAGAATTATTTAATTATTAAATAATACAATAAATACTACTTTTAAAAAAGAAAAACAAACTATATAATATACTCAACATAAATTGTATATATATTTATTTTATTTATTTGTGGAACATTCTTGTTTGAAATTCAGATTTCACACAAGACAATTTTCCACAAATACGTAACATGTATATATGTAAAATAAAACAAAAAACAATAATTCATTACAAAATTATTTTTTTTAGATTTTTATAAAAGACAGTAATTTTATAAAATACATTGTGTATATTTATTTCCAAACTTTCTTAAATCTAACTGAAAGTTCAGAGTTATTTAATTATTAAATACGATAAATACCACTTTTAAAAAAGAAAAACAAACTATATAATATTTAATATAATACAGACAACATAAAAAGTAAATATATTTATTTTATTTATTTGTAGAAAATTGTATGAAATTCAAATTTCACACAAGAAAATTTTCTAAATACAAATGTGACTTGTATATATGAAAAAAAAAAAAAAACAATTTACTACATTTTTTTTATATTGTATAAAAGATAATTTTATAAAACACACTTTTATTTCCAAAATTTCTTGAATCTAGGCAAGGCAAGGCAAGGCAAGTTTATTTATACAGCACATTTCATACACAAAGGTAATTCAAAGTGCTTTACATAAAATGAAGTAGAATAATCATAAAAACAATGATCACAACAATAAAACAAAAAATGTAAAATGTAAAAACTGATTGATTTAATGATTTAAAAGTGATTTAAACATTTATTTAAAATAAATTTAAGACAGTTAAAAACAGAAAATGATTATACATAATGCAATCAGTTCAGACGAAGCACAGTGCTCTAACCGAAAGATCAGTATTATTTAATTATTAAATAATACAATAATTGCTACTTTTAAAAAAGAATAAATAATAGTTGTCTATAAACAACTTTAGTGACAAATTCACATAAAATACATAAAAAAGTTGTTTTGAATCTGAATAAAATTTCACACAAGATTTTCTACACAAAAATATTAAACTTTAATGCTAGTACATTTTGTTTGAATATTATATATGAATATATATTCAGTGCCCATTTAGATGTTCAATCCGCACACACTCAACCGAATGAGGCCAACACACCTCCAGCATTTCAAACAGGCTTTAATGTGACTCCATCTGAAACACAAGCTTCCTGCAGGAGTAAAGCAGCAACCATACGCTCAATAACTCAATAATCAAGAGCTTCATCTTGATAACACACTGTAAAAGATGACTTTGCTCCAATGCAGAACGAGACAGAGAGAACGAGTGGGGTCTGTACTGATCCAAATGTAATTATGACCCGTACAGATACACAATAAGCAAAACAAACCATATGGAATAAACAGTAACAATACAGAAGGATGAATAAGCTTCATTATTTAATTACAAATCACTTCTGGGTGACAACAATTACTGTCATTAACTACTTTCCTGTCACATACTGTACAATTCATCGAGACTACTTTAACCGCGAACAAACATGTTGTTAAACTTGTTTCCAGTCACACACTTCAAGATGTCTTGAAGTACTAGTTTCTGTTTCTCACCTACATCTCATAACAAGATAAAGGACAGAATAGGAATGTACTTCTTATGATGCATGACTAGTGAAGACTGGCCCAATTTCCCCATTCAATCAAATCCCTAACGATCCCATCCCATTATTTCTTGCTAAATGTTCTTTTTCAAGCAGAAATATGTCTCATTAGGAAATGAAACTTGGACATTTTATGGCTTTCTCTCTGGCTCAAAAAATAGTCCAAATCCAGTCGGATTTTCCCTGACAGATGGAGACAAGAGAGTATAATCCATATTTCTATGTCATCGAGTGCCGTGGCTCACAATGATGAGGACGTCATGACATCATGATCGCTAAATCCCTCAGAGACCAGCAGTAAAGCCTTCGGGACAGGCCACATTTGTGTGATTTTTTTTTTAATCTTATTTGTCAGTCCACAAAGCTTCAGGACAACTGTGTGGAACAAGTTTTTGGGAATCTTTATTAGGTAATCTTATTGATATTGTGAGATCATGACATGGAAAACAAGCATTTTCTCACTTTTTTGAAGGATAACAGTCCAAAATACAATAGTCGATAAAGCCGATAATCATTTCGACATTCTTTCATCGTGGTCATCGGATGCCTATTTTCCACAGGTTGATATGATTCTTTAGGGTCTTAATGAAAAGTCTCTAATATACTTTGGTTAAAAATTCTCAGTGGTAGTGTAAAACAACAGCCTTTTTACCTTGTCAAAATCAGCTCTGCAAAAATCATCTCATTCTGGTCGAGGCTGCTTTAAATCCAAATGAGCTCTGCTCGCCCCGTCCCTCTCTTCTCTCTGTGGAGTGACGAGCTGCTCGGAGAGATTGTTTACTTTAGCCCCATTTAGCCGCGTTTAGCCGCTAAACTTGCTAACTAGCACATTATTAGGAAAGGTGATCGCAAAGATTCATAAAAAAAAACTAGGGATGTCGCAATACTCAATATAATATCGAACCGTTCGGTACGACATCCACGGTTCAATACGCGCTTGTGAATTGCGTTTTTTTGGTTTTGCATTTAAATAACTTCTTTGTTTTATTTCTGTCGGAAATCGCTGTGTGTGTGCCCGCGATTTCACGTGCTGAAATGAGGAAACGCTTCCCCGCTTATATTTGAAAAAGCAACACACGCAGAGCATCTTCCCTTCTAATGACATGCAATGATAAGCCTTTCTAAACCTGTTCTCCAACAAGAGTTATAAAAACAAAAGTTATAAAAAACATTATAACTTGTTTTTAATTCTCAACATCAGGCGAGTGTTTGAAATAACGTCCTTATGTGATCTGATGTGGATTCTTATCACAGAATGAGGCAGACGATAAATTCTATGCTCATATTCTATGTGTGTCGATTAGCAATGGCTTATGAAAATACACGAGATGGCTTGAAGAACACAGATAAACCATACATTATTGTAGACGAATGTTTATTGTCCTTACATTTCGTCATTCAAAACGTTTAACGCTATATTTTTTTATCCAGTCACAGACTCACAGCAATAGCGATGCCTTTATCCACATTAGAGAAACTGGAAGGGAAGGTCATCAGTGCTACTTCTTTGACGCATATGTGGATTTACTGCACGAGGGCGCCCTCTAGCGTCCAGTATGAATGAAATCTATTCTATTTTGCGTAAAAATAGAAAACATAAAACCTCTCTCAAAAGAAAAAATAAGCAGACATATACTAAACCACGCTTTTTTCAATGTACAGAGGTTTAAGGGAGTATTTTGTTAATTTGTTGCAAAAAAAAAAAAAACACACTGAAGTGGTAAGATATCAGAACCGAACCGAACCGAAAACCGTGGCTAAAAACCGAGGTACGTATTGAACCGTGGACTAACTGTATTGTTGCACCCCTAAAAAAAAACCTTATACACACTTCTGCTATAGGTGAAGCTGGATCACAAATGATATGCGTGAACATAGACGCATTTATGTAGATCGGGAGGCGCATTCCCTTCACAAACAAACTTAATCCACTGCATCTTCAGCGGCTCAGATGTCGGGAGTAAATGACGACCACTATGTTCATTATTACACCCAGCAACACAACACCTCAATCGCTCAATCAGAGATATTCTTTCTAATTTACATCCCTGCTCCGGCATCGAAAAAAAGAGGGTGGACTGTTACAGCTGATCTGAGGTAAAACGCTCATGTCAATCAACTATCGTGGGAGCGGCCTCTGTCGGTGTGACGCCACAACAACAGGCATCTGAGAACGGCTCGATTTGAAAAATGGGATATTATTTTTACAGATTAATTAAAAACCACTGCATGGATTTTTATCATTATAAGGTAGATTTGTACATACACTGCCAACACACATTAATGTTCAAACAACATGTAAAAGTGAACTTAGCATCCGATGACCCCTTTAAATGACAGTCGCTTCTATGCAAAACCACTCAACAACATTTTACAGGTGAAGTAACATGAATCATAAATTATTTGGATAATTTAATTCATTCTAATGGTTTATGCACACCAAATGTGAAGCGAATATTCTTATCACGTTATCACTCTAGATTACTTGTGAGATGTTTTTCGTGTCACTTGCACAAATAAAATCATCACATAATGCTGTCCTCAATTTTCTGATACACCCAGACATGTTAGACTGGACATGTCAGTAAGTTCTTCGTTGATTGGCTTGCGCAACAAAGCGCTGTGCAAATTTTCCACTCGAGCTGAAATCTTTCAACTTGTGCAGAAGACACGATTGAGGCATATATTGCATGTTTGCGTCACTTGCGTCGCCCAATTCGTGCTATTTGTGCTGCCCGGCACGATTTTGTGTGTATTCGTGTCTTTGTATTGACTTTGTATGTAATCTGCTCGCGTGAATAATTAAATTCACTTTTGGTTTGTACCAAACGCAAACCGAATATTCTTATCACGTTATCGCTCTAGATTACTTGTGGGATGTTTTTCGTGTCACTTCCATGAATAAAATCATCACATAATGCTTTCCTCCATTTTTTGATGCAACCGGACGTGTCAAACTGGACGTGTCAAGAAGTTCTGTGCTGAGTAGATTGCGCAACAACGTGCCATGCAAATTTTCCGCTCAAGCTGAAATTTTTCGACTTGTGCGGAAGACGCGATTGAGGCATATATTGGGTGTTCGCAGCAATCGCTTCACCTAATTCGTGCCATTTGTGTCGCCCGCGATTTTGTGTGTATTTGCGTCTTTGTATTGACTTTGCATGTAATCTGCTCAAGAGAATAATTAAATTCGCTTTTGGTTTGTGCACACCAAACCTGAAGCGAATATTCTCATCACGTTATCGAAGAATTGCGTAATGCTTTCCTCCATTTTCTGATACAAGCGGACATGCCAAAACGGGCATGTCAATAAGCTCTTCGCTGATCGGCTTACGCCGTGACAAATGTTCAGTTCGAGTTGAAATTTTCAACTTGCTCAAAAGACACAGTTTAGACATATATATTGTGCGTTCATGGCAAACACAACACACATGTAATCTACTTGAGCAAATAATTAAATTCGCTTTTGGTGTGTGCGTCTTAAGAATTTTCCGTTCAGGTTGAAATTTTTCTATTTGCGCAGAAAATGCGATTGAGGCATATACATTGTGTTTGCGTAATTTTGTCGCTCAATTCGTGCTATTCATGTCACCCAGTGCGAATTTGAGTCTATTCACGTCTTTGCATTCACTTGGTATGTAATCTACTCATGCGAATAATTAAATTCACTTTTGGTGTGTGCACACCAAACACGAAGCGAATATTCTCATTGCATTATTGTACTCATGGGATGTTTTTCGCGTGATTTGCACAAATAAAATCATTACATAATGCTTTCCTCCATTTTTTGATACAACCGGACATGTCAAACTGGATGTGTCAATAAGTTCTTTGCTGATTAGCTTGCACAACAACGCGTTATGCGAATTTTACATGCAAAGACGCGATTGAGGCATATATTGCCTGTTCGCAGCAACTGCTTCACCCAATTCGTGCCATTTCTGTCGCCCAGTGCCAAAGCAAATATTCTCATTGTGTTATCGTTCATGGTTACTCATGGGATGCTTTTCGTGTCATTTGCACAAATAAAATCATTGCATAATGCTTTCCTCCATTTTTGATACAACTGGACGTGTCAAGTTCTTCACAGATTGGCTTGCGCGACAATGCGTCATGCAAATTTTTCACTCGAATTGAAATTTGTCAACTTGCATGGAAGATGCAACCAAGGCACATATTGCTGGTTCGCAGCAATCACTTCACCCAACTCATGCCATTTGTGTCGCCCCCTGCGATTTCGTGTGTATTTGCGTCTTTGTATTGACTACAAAGACGCAAATACACACGCAAATACACACGTGTATTTGCGTCTTTGTATTGACTTTAATTATTCACTTAAGCATGTATTCTGCTTAAGTGAATAATTAAATTTGCTTTTGGTTTGTGCACACCAAACCCAAAGCGAATATTCTCATCACGTTATCACTCTAGATTGCTTGCAGGATGTTTTTTGTGTCACTTGCGCTAGAAGAACTGCGTAATGCTTTCCTCCATTTTCTGATACAAGCAGACATGCCAAAACGGGCGTGTCAATAAGCTTTTCCCTGATTGGCTTGCGCAGCAACGCGCCATGCAAATTTTCCGTTCAAGCTGAAATTTTCAACTTGCGCAAAAGACACAGTTTAGACGTATATATTGTGCGTTCATGGCAAACACATCACCTGATTTGTGCCGCCCAGCACAAATTCATGTCTATTCACGTCTTCAGATTGACTTTGTATGTAATCTACTTGTGCAAATAATTACATATGCGAATATATTTTTCTCCATATAGTAGACTTCAAAGGGGATCAGCAAGTTGAAGGTTCAAATTACAGTTTCAATGCAGCTTCAAAGGGCTCTACACAATCCCAGCCAAGGAACAAGGGTCTTATCAATCGGTCATTTTCTTAAAAAATACAAATTTGTATCATTTTTAACCACAAATGCTTGTCTTGCACTAGCTCTGCGAAGACTTCATGCATTACATAATCACGCCAGTTAGTTCTTCGTCTGTGTACGTCGGTTCAAAAAGGTAAGCTAGGGTCAAAAACTTCTCATCTCATTTTCTCCTCCAACTTCAAAATCATCCAACATCGTTGTTTTACCTTTTTTTTTTATAAAGGGCATTTGACTCTCTTTGCACGTTCGCTTTGTAAACACTGGGTCAGTACTTCCACCTACATCATGTGACCTTTCCAACATGATTACATAATGTGTGAAGTCAAGCTAGTGCAAGATGAGCATTTGTGGTTAAAAAGTATACATTTTTTTAGAAAATTATGAATTGTTTCACTAGATGAGAGCCTATTTCTCAGCACGGACCACGTAGAGCCCTTTGAATCTACTATTAGGACCTTCAACCCATTGATTGCCATTGAAGTCCACTATACGGAGAAAAATCCTGGAAAAAACATTTCTTTTTGACTTAAAAAAAAAAAAAGACATGAACATCTTGGATGACATGGGGGTGAATAAATTATTAAGACAGGAAGAAATCTAAACTCTCCAGATCACTTTCAGTATTTCAAAGCGTATATCACCCTAAAACAACACCTAAATAACCTAAAACCACCTCTGAGGACTATCATTATCCATTTAAAGGTTAAGATGGCACCAAGAATGTTGACGCCACTTCTAATGTAAACGTAAGACGTCCTTTAAATGAGTCTGACCCAGATTTGAAAGACTAGAAAGCCAGAGGGCTATATTCGCGTTTTTCCCATTCATATTACGACGGTGAGTCATACCTGACCTTACACCCTCTTTCTGTCTCTTTCTCCAGCTCACTTTCTCACTTTCACCCTTACCGGATAATGAAAATTGATCTTTCGCTCCGGCCTGGTTTAATCATTTCTGGGTGTCTGTAACTGTCTCCTCACCTGTCTGTCTGTCTGTCAGGCTGTCTCACTTATTAACTGCAAACGGGATACATTAACGGGATGCATTTCCGGGAGCTGCAGTGAGACACGATGTAGACAGGAGACAATATACTGACCACAATTAGATTAGAGCAAGATATGGATCCGCATTATAAACAAAAAACCGTGGTTATGGTTTACAGGAAAAGCAGAAGCTGATCAGAATACAATAGTTGGACCCACAGCAAAGTACAGACGCAAAATAATACATGGACAGCAGCTACATATTCACTTCTGTTGAAAAAGAAACCAGATTCCACTACAGATGGCACGCTGATTAAATCTGATGGGTCAAACAGGAACAGATCAAGTTGAGACAGGAGACTGTTCATACAGTGAGCTGAGACTCGTAGCGGGAATTCAGCCAAACCACTTAAAGACTATTTTATTATAGAAATGGGACCTAAACATGCGGAAACTTGATTTGTTTTTTCTTTTCACCACCTGTTTTATCAACCGAGTGAAATTATGATTCATGAGAGATTATTTTCACGGTATGCCCGAAAATGTGTAAATTACAGAGTAATGTGTTTAAATCTTTAGCTTTGATAAAGATTGTTTAACAGTGTTAATAAATTATTATTTATGCAAAACCAAACTTTCATTTTGGATGCGATTAATCGCGATTACTTGCCATTAATCACGATTAATCGCTTGACTGCCCTAATTTTATTATACATTTTATTCATAAAAACTTAATAAAATAAAATGTACAATAAAATTAGGGCTGTCAAATGAATAATATCGATTAATTGTGATTAATTGCGATTAATCACAATTAATTGCTTGACTGCCCTAATTTTATTATCCATTTTATTGATTAAAAACTTAATAAAATAAAATGTACAATAAAATTAGGGCTGTCAAATGAATAATATCAATTAATTGCGATTAATCACGATTAATCGCTTGACAGCCCTAATTTTATTATACACTTTGTTCATAAAAACTTAATAAAATAAAATGTACAATAAAATTAGGGCTGTCAAATGAATAATATTGATTAATTGCGATTAATCACGATTAATCGCTTGACTGCCCTAATTTTATTATACATTTTATTCATAAAAACTTAATAAAATAAAATGTACAATAAAATTAGGGCTGCCAAATGAATAATACTGATTGACTGCCCTAATTTTATTATACATTATATTATACGATTAATCGCGATTGATCACATTCAGAAAACAAATTTGTATATTATATGTGAGTGTATTGTGTATATTTATTATGCATATATAAATATATACACATACATGTATATATTTTATACTGACTATGATTAGATTAGGGCAAGATATGGATCCGCATTATAAACAAAAACCGTGGTTATGGTTTACAGGAAAAACAGAAGCTGATCATAATTCAATAGTTGGACCCACAGCAAAGTACAGACGCAAAATAATACACGGACAGCAGCTACATATTCACTTCTGTTGAAAAAGAAACCAGATTCCACTACAGATGGCACGCTGATTAAATCTGATGGGTCAAACAGGAACAGATCAAGTTGAGACTGGAAACTGTTCATACAGTGAGCCGAGACTCGTAGCGGGAATTCAGCCAAACCACTTAAAGACTAATTTTATTATAGAAATTTGACCTAAACGTCGGTGCCAATAGCCTTGTGGTTAGTGCGTCGACATATAGCGCCGTTGCACTGCGGGTAACCCGAGTTTGAATCCTGGCTCGTGGACCTTTCCCGATCCCACCCCGTTCTCTCTCTCCCACTTCACTTCCTGTCCATCTACACTGTCCTATCCAAATAAAAATGGCAAAAATGAATCTTAAAAAAAAAAAAGGGACCTAAACATGCGGAAACTTGATTTGTTTTTTCTTTTTATCACCCGTTTTATCATAATTAGAGTGAATCTCTAATTATGGCTCATGAGAGATTATTTTCATGATATGGCTGAAAATGGGTAAATTACAGAGTAATGTGTTTAAAGCGAATTTAGATATTAATTTTGAGCTTTGCTAAAGATTGTTTAACAGTGTTATTAAATTATTATTTATGCAAACCCAAACTTTTATTTTGGATCACAATTAATCGCTTGACTGCCCTAATATTATTATACATCTTATTAATAAAAACTTAATAAAATAAAATGTATAATAAAATTAGGGCTGTCAAAAGAAGAATATTGATTAAACGCGATTAATCACGATTAATCACATTCAAAATAAATGTCTGTATATTATATGTGAGTGTACGGTATATATTTATTATGTATATATAAATATATACACATACATGTATATATTTTAAAAGATTTCTATGTATAGATATATTTATATATATAATTTATATTGTTTATAAATATAAATATTTTATATATGAATATACCCTTTTATGCGCATGTGTGCACTTATCATACATAATAAAAATACACAGTACACTCACATATTATGCAAACGCAAAATGTATTTTAGAGGTAATTAATCGTTTGACAGCACTAATATTTAATTATTTTATTTATTTCTTTTCATTTTATAATAATTGTCGAACACCAGATTCATTTTGTCCGCCAACGAAACTGCAATTATTATCACTTAAAATGAAAAAAAATGTATATAAACATTAACATATTTTTGTTTACAGTTCTTTTTCTGCAAGAACAAATGTTGAGATTATTAATTTTTTATTTGCATTTTAAAAAAATAATTAAAGTTTTACTCAAATGATGAATTTTATACCATTCTCTAAATACATGCAACATAAGACTAATTTTCCAACTTTTTTTCTATTCTACTGTCTCAAAATACATAAATAAAAATTAAAAAAAAAAAATCACTTTAGAAGTAAAAGTGAATTTATACAGCACAACATAATAATGTAGAATATGAAAAATTCATATTCATTATGCAATTTGCTAAAGACGGTTCAAATTATTGTTTTAAAGACTAACTTTATATAACAAAACAATATAATATGCAACAATACAAATATAGGTAATTTTATTTATTATATTATTTGCATCAATACATTTTTGTTCAAAGTTTTTTTTTGCAAAAACAAATGTTAAGATAATTAATTTTAGACTTAAAAGCGAACTTGGATAGCACAATATTATAATGCAAAATATAAAAAATTTATATTCATTATGCGATTTGCTAGATTGTTTATCAAACAGTGTTATCAAATTATTGTTTTAAAGACTAACTTTATATAAAAACAATATAATATGCAACAATACAAATACAGGCATTTTTATTTATTATATTCTTTGCATTAATACATTTTTTGTTCAGTTCTTTTTTTTTTTTTGCAAAAACAAATGTTAAGATAATTAATTTTTTAATATCAATTTCAAACAATAATTACATTTTTAATCCAATAATACATTCAAAATAAAAAACTAATTTTACAAGCTTTTTCTATACTACTGTCTCTAAACACATTAAAAATAAAACATTAAAAACTCATTTTAGAAGCAAATAAATGAAAACAATATGAAAAATCTTTATTCCTTTTGCCAAAGAATGTTTTACAGTGTTATTAAATTATTACTGTTTTAAAGTCTAACTTACATATATGTTAAATATTTATTCCATTATTTAAGTCAATACATTTTTGTTTAATATATAAGATAAGGTTATCTATTTTTATTTAATGTTGAGGTAACTGTCTGACCCCCTGCAACACCACCAAGGAAACAAAGTGCTTCCTCTCAGCGGTAGAGTTTCCTCTAAAAGCATGGGCCGCTAATTAGCATTATCCGACCTACTGCGCCATTTGCAGATGATAATGTTACAACGGCTGCATCTTACGCATCTGACATTTCACCTGCGTGCGATCGGGGTCAATTCTCCTACATGAGAAACCCAAAAGTCACAGGTGCTTACTTACGCCACACGCCTCTGGAAGCTTGAAGCTGATAAACACATCAACTTGCAACTTCACCCGTAAAAGAAGCAGTTTAGCG
The DNA here is from genome assembly GCA_012976165.1 of Labeo catla. Taxonomy (NCBI): domain Eukaryota; kingdom Metazoa; phylum Chordata; class Actinopteri; order Cypriniformes; family Cyprinidae; genus Labeo; species Labeo catla. Next base: position 60,782 of record VONZ01001280.1, on the reverse strand, counting down.
GTGGAAGCGATGGGCGTATTGTTAGCAAGAAGCTGCGTGGTGTGTGTCTTTGCTTCTGGATCGATAATCATCCGTGGGCCGTAATGAGGCCTCTTGCCCGACGGAGTGGCTCTATTAGCGGCATGAATAAGTTATCGACGGCTGTGCGCTGAGAGAAAGGCTAAAACAGACACCGCCATGGCTTTCTTCTGTTTAAGAAAGATGACGTTGTCTCTTTAAACATTGCCCGTTATGGTTGCGGCTGATCACAAACGCGACTTCCGCATGGCATCGCTTCTAAGCTGCAGCCTAGGGCCATCATGGGAGCTAAATATAGATTAAAACATGCAGTGTGAGAAAACAGGCGAGGCGAGGAAAGACAAAGCCAGAGGAGGTGAGATATGAGGCAGAGTGCTGCAGCAGTGCAGCGGCCATGGTCGATTTATGCAGCTGATATGAAAAACGGACTTCAAACTGACTGCCGGATGCAAATTGCACAACTGGAGTGCTCCATTTCCTACAGCCTTTTGGATTCCTGCAGCTTTTCTTCACAGTATAGCTTTCTGTTCCTCACATCATGTTCAAATGAAGGTTGCAGGCTGTTCATGGAGTTGAGAACTTCTAGCGCAAGTGGTAAAAATTTGTTTCGGTTGCGACTGACATACGAATGAAATACAAACGATATGAAATACGGATGATGAGATTTACAATTCACATCGAAACATCAAGAACAGATGCTTTTTAATCATTCTACAGTGCTATTTACAAGTTTATTTTGTCTTGAAAGATAAATTTCGGTGAAAAACGAAAACAATATCAACAAATCATGAGTCATAAATCCAGTCGAATGATGAGATGCCAACTACAAAACTATGTAGTTGAATTTACATTGAAACATCAAGAATGGATGGATTTTTAACATTGTGCAGTTATTGCTATGTTGCACTTGCAGAAATTGGTGCAGATTCAACATTATTTGCAAGTTTTAAAGGGGTCAACGGATGCCCATTTTCCACAAGTTGATATGATTCTTTAGAGTCTTAATGAAAAGTCTCTAATATACTTTGATTAAAAATTCTCAATGGTTTTGTAAAACAACACCCTTTTTACCTTGTCAAAATGAGCTCTGCAAAAATCATCTCATTCTAAAGGGGTTGTTCCTTTAAATGCAAATGAGCTCTGCTCGCCCCGCCCCTCTCTTCTCTCTGTGGAAAGACTGTCTTGTTTACATTAGCCGCGTTTAGCCGCTAAACTTCCTAACTACCACGTTATAAGGAAAGTCAATCGCGAAGATTCATAAAAAAACGCTTATACTCACTACTGCTGTAAGTGAAGCTGGATCATGAATGATTCGCGCGAACATAGACGGATATATGTAGATCGGGAGGCGCATTCCCTTCACAAACAAATGTAATCTACTGCATCTTCAGCGACTCAGATGTCGAGAGTAAATGACGACCACTATGTTCATTATTACATCCAGCAACACAACACCTCAATCGCTCAATCGGAGATATTCTTTCTTATTTACATCCCTGCTCCGGGATCGAAACAAGGAAAGTTACTGGACTGTGACAGATGGTCTAAGGTACGAGGCTATGTCAATCAACTATTGTGGGAGCGGCCTCTGTGGGTGTGACACCACAACGACAGGCATCTGAGAATGGCTCGATTTGAAAAAGGGATATTATTTTTACAGATTAATTAAAAACCACTGCATGGATTTTTATCATTATAGGGTAGAAGTGTGCATACACTGCCAACACACATTAATGTTCAAACAACATGAAAAAGTGAACTTAGCATCCGATGACCACTTTAAAACATAAATTTGAGAGAAAAACTAAAACAATATTAAGAAATCAAGAGCCATGAATCTAGTCAAATAATGAGATATCAACTACAAAATTTATGAAAAATTTATACTGAAACATCAAGAATGGTTGATTTTAGCTGTTTTGCAAAAATCAATTTTCAAACAAATCAATCAAAATCAATCAATGTTTCACAGGAATCAATGATTCAACATTTTTTGCAAATAAGATGTTAGCTACAGAGCTATGTGGTTGAAATTTACACTGAAACATCCACAGCGGATGATTTTTATTAATTTTGCAGATATTGCACTGTTGCTCTTGCAGAAATTCAACATCATTTGCAAGTTTGTTCAATTGCATCTCAAAACGTAAACTTGAAAGAAAAACGCAAACAATATCAAGAAATCAAGAGCCATGAATCTAGTTGAACAATAAGATGTCAACTACAAAACTGTTCTCAAAATTTATATCAAAACATCAGAAATGGTTGATTTTAGTAGTTTTGCACATATTGTTATGTTGCGATTGCAAGAATCAATGCAGATTCAACATTTTTTGCAAATAAGATGTCAACCACAAAACTATGTGGTTGAAATTTACACTGAAACATCAAGAGCGGATGATTTTTAATCATTGTTGCGCTTGCAGAAATTGATGTGGATTCAACATTATTTATTAAGTTTGCTTTATGGCATCTTAAAACGCAAGTTTGACAGAAAAACGCAACCAATATCAAGAAATCAAGAGCCATAAATCCAGTCGAATAAGATGTCAACTACGAAAAGAATTTTAGTCGTTTTGAGAATATTGCAATGTTGCGATTGCAGAAATCAATGCAGATTCAACGCTATTTGCGAGTTTATTCCATCTTAAAATGTAAATTTGTGAGAAAATAGCAAACAATATCAAGAAATCAAGATCCATAAATCCAGTCGAATGATGAGATGTCAACCACGAAATTGGTTGTTTTAGTCGTTTTGCGATATTGCGATGTTGTGATCACAGGAATCAGTGCAGATTCAACAATATTTGCAAGTTCATTTCGTCTTTAACGTAAATTTGAGAGAAAAGCGCAAACAATACGAAGAAATCAAGAGCCATAAATCTGAACCAACGATGAGACGTCAACTACGAAAGTTGGTTCATTTCAATCGTTTTGCGAATACTGCAATGCTGTTTGTCACAATATTCAAAATGTTGTGACAAATTTAAATCTGAGAGGAAAATCAAAAGCAATAGCAAGAAATCAAGAGTCATGATGACGTCGTATGATGAAGTCAGCAATGAAACTATGTGGTCAACATTTACATTGAAACATCAAGAACGGATGATCTCGTGTAAATATTGCAACGCTGCGATTGCAGAAATCAATGCATTGTTGGCAAGTTTGTTTTACTTAATCTTAAACTGTAATTTTGAAGGAAAAAATGAAAGCATGAGCAAAATCAAGAGTCAAATCCAGTTGGATGATGTGCTATCAAGCTGATGAGATATCAAGAAAGCATCATTGCAATATTGTGCCATTATGACTGCAGGAATCAATGCAGATTCAACACTGTTTGCAAAGTTGCTTTTTTTATTTATTGTAACAAATTTGAAAAACAAAAACCTGATCGAATGGATTGAGATGTCAACTATGAAACTATGTGGTCAAAATTTACAATGAAACATCACAAACTAATGATTTCTAGCTGTTTTGCAAATACTGCAATGTTCCAGTCACATTGAACACGTTGAACCCTCGAAGAAATGGAAAAAACGAAACGGTAAACGCAAAACTCAAACACAAGGACTCACCGTATGCAGTCATGGTTCCTACGTAAGGTCCGTCCATCACGCTCTGGTTCTCCTCTGCGAGGGCTTTGATATATCGCTTACTGAGGTCCAATATTTGCATACGTAGTTGTGCGCTGCTTTCGTGCGTCGCCCTCTGCTGGATGGTGAAATGAAGCAGCATCATCCCCCAAATAAAGCCGAAACTCACTAGGAAGAATCCCAGCTTTTGGGAGGACAACTTCCACAGGTACACGGAGCCCATGGCGAGGAAGTTCGTTTGTGTGATTGTGTGACGTGTGTGTGGTTCACGATGAGTTGAGCGTCATGGTGTCTGCAGGGGAGTGGTCTCTACTCGTTCTTTTCCTCAATGTGGTCCATTACTTTTAGCGCAAGCTGTCAATCACACCAGAGACACGCCCACCGGATGTGCCATCACAAAGACGACGCTGGAAAGAACAAGCAAAGTCAAAATTAGATCTTAATCAATTAAACGACAAAAGACGTTATTTTCAAGTGATGTTTTTGCATTAAAGCTTTTTAAACAGCAAACAATTAAATGGAAAAAATTCTAAAGAGGAGGAATATCTAGAAACTATGAACGAAAATGAAACTGCCCAATGACCCTAGCAACCACCCACTTGACCCAAGAAACACTAGCAACAACCCAAAAGACCCAAGATTTGAGCCAGAAACCTAGTAACCACCCAAAAGACCCAAGAAATTCAGATGACCCTGGCAACTATGCAAAAGACACAAGAAATGACCCAGATGACACAAGCAACCACTCAATTGACCCTAACATCCACTCAACTGATCCTAGACCACAGCCAGAAAGTCCTAGCAACCACCCAAAACACCTATAAATGACCCAAATGGCCCTAGTAACCAGTCAAAAGACCCTAGTAACACCTTAAAATACCTTAGCGCCAACCCAAAAGACTTGAAATGAGAAATCTAGTAACCACCCCAAAGACCCAAGATATTTAGATGACCCTGGCAACCATGCAAAAGACCCAAGAAATGACCCAGATGACCCCAGCAGCCACTCAATTGACCCTAGCAACACTCATAAGACCCTAGCAACCACCTAAAAGACACTAGAAATGGCCCAAATGATCGAAGCAACCACTCAAATGACCCTAGTAATATTTAGAAGACCCCGTCAACCACCCAGAAGGTCCTAGTAACCACCCAAATGACCCTGGTAACCACTCAACTGACCACTCAGAAACACTCAGAAGACCCCTGCAACCACCCAAAAGACACTACAAATGACCCCAATGACCCTAACAACCACTCACATGCCCCAACAACCGTTCAGAAGAATGTCCTGGTAACAACTCAAAAGACCCTAGAAATTATTAGATGCCTTGGAAACCACCAAAAGGCCCTAGAAATGACCCAGACAACTGTAGCAAGCACCCAAAAGAACTAAGAAATTGCCAGATGACCCTAGCAACACTTAGAACACCTTAATACCAACACAAAAGACCTAAGAAATGAGTCAGAAACCAAGTAACCAGACCTTAGCAACTTAGTAACCACCCAAAAGACCCATGAAATTCAGATGACCCTGGCAACCCTGCAAAAGACCCAAGAAATGACCCAGATTACCCTAGAGTTAACCCTTCATGACTCAGTTGACCCTAGCAATACTTAGAAGACCCCAGGCAACCCTGCAAAAGACCCAAGAAATGACCCAGATTACCCTAGCAATCACTCAGTTAACCCTAACAACCACATAAAACACTTATAGGACCCCAGCAACCATCCAAAAAAAACGTAGAAATGGCCCAAATGACCCTAACAACCACTCAATTGACCCTAGCAATACTTAGAAGACCCCAGCAACCACCCAGAGGTCCTAGTAACCAACCCAAAAACCCTAGAAATGACCCAGCTGACCCTAGCAACATTTAAATGACAGCAGCAACTACCCAAAAGACCCTAGAAATTACCTCTAGAAATGATCCTGTTAACCCAAATGACCCAAGAAATGCCCCAAGAAATGCCCCAGAAGACCCTAGCAACCACCCAATTAACCCTAGAAATTACCCAGATTACCCTAGTAACTACTCACTGCCCTAACAACCATTCAGAAGACCCTAACAATTACCCAAACTGTCCTACATCTCAAAAAAACCCTAGAAATGCCCAGATGACCCTAGCAACCACTCACTCGCAACAACAGCTCAGAAGAACCTAATAATTACCCAAAGTGTCCTAGCAATGACTCAAAAACCCTAGAAATTACCAGATGACCCTAGCAAGTAGCAACCACCCAACTCAGGTGACCACTGCAAAGCATGCAAAGAAAACTATTTTGTTCCACCTGTGCTGCCTGGCAACGTGACTACAGCCGTGACATCATAACAGATGACCGCATCACCAGGGTCACAATAACGGTCTCTAGCGTTTCACATTGTCGTGGGATTAAACAGTGCCAGACGTAACAGACCGTGCCGTGGCATTCCAATGAGGGGATCGAGCCAAAGCAAAGGATGGAAACATTAAAGCAAACCTCGACCAACAGGCTTCCAGAGAAGGAAGGACAAATAGCTATTTTACATGAACACATATACTTGTTTGCATTTGGGCACAGATTCAAATACAGTCAGCAGACAGAGGATACCACGTAATACGGGCACAAAGGCTGAATACACAATAACTGTTGACATTTCTATTGCGGTTCAACCACTGATAACCATACAATCCCACTTTTAGTAATTCTTAAATGTCTTTTTTGACCTACTGTATGTGACCTTTGATATCTACATTAAACGTTTAATGAATGTTGTTAAAGCCACTCAAAGGCAGGGGTGTGAAGCTGTTCATACAACCCTATAAAAACTACTGTAACAAACACACCTGAGTAACAGTAAAAACTTGTAGTCATGTTTCCCGTAAGAGCGGGCATGGCCATTTGTAAAGTTTATGGGTTTGGCTTCCAGCCTCATCTGCATCCATTAAGCTGCACAAAACAACTTGTTTTGCTGGTTGATATAGCAAATTGGTGTGTCTTACCATATTGTTTTAATGTATTTTCTTAATTATGAATACACTGGTTTGTAGTGCAAACTGTTTTATCGTTTACTGCACTTTGCTATTCTTCTCGTTATTTCCCCACAGTGGCTCCTGTTTGCTTTTGTTATTTCACAAAAGCACGTTTCGTTGTTATTCTGAGTGCACACAAATAAACAGTCTTTAGACCGTCTTTACAGATTCGAAAGATGTATTACTCTTATCTGTATGACCAAAAATGACAGAATATTTTAAGAGCAAGTGACCGCACCAGTGCCTCCGTCTATCATGCCGGGAGCACAATACTATTCAGCTTCCACACTCCACACAGACACTTGAATAGAGCACTTTTTTCTAGGTTAACATTAGATTGAGCTGCCATGTGAAGTTTCTACTACTTACACATTTAAGATGAAAAGCCATATTTGAGGCCAATGAATGATAGGCGAGCACTGGATGTCTTTCCCAATGTACTATATTACCACACAGACAAGCCGTTAACAATCTGTCCATCACAGACTGTGTGACTTCGCCACTTCCTTTTTGTTCTCTCCTGAAAAATCTATGTTTTCAGTTTTTATTTTTCTGGATTCTGATTTAATGGCTAAATTAAATTTTAGTTAGACAGCGCGTCTAATTAATCAAAATCATGAAACTTACACAATTTAATAACAACTGATTTAAAAAAAACAAACAAACAAACAAACAAACAAACAAAAAAAACAAAGAAATTTTTTATTTTTTCTGCATTCCATTTATTCTATTATGTCTAATCAATTGATCAAATATTAACAAAATTAATAATTTGTGTTATGAAAATTTACATAAGGGCCCTATGATTTTTTTTTCTCTCAGAAATTCTGTTTTTTACTGTAAAAAAAAAAATGAAGGAACAAAATATAAACAGTTGTATTAAATCTCTTAAAATGTAATCAAGCGAAAATGTAACATTTCCTTTGATTTTATCAAATAAAGTGTGGCACAACAGAAGTTCACTGTTAAAATTAAAACATGCAAGAAAAATTGTGCAATATTCCTCAAAACAAAGTTTTAATCATGTTCTTCTTCTCCATACAGAGATTTGATTAACCCTGATAGCACAAGTACATCACAGAGACATCTATGTGACGTCTGCAAGAGGTATTTTTTTAGTGTTTGATCATCTGTAATACATCTATAGGACGTTTCCTATCAGATGTCAAATAGTCGTCTATTAGACGTCTTTAAGACGTTCATAATTTAGAATGTATGTAAAACTGACATCTTACAGATGTCTGTCAGATGTTTGTATACAGCAGATGCTTTCAAGATCAAGTGATCTTTAACAGACATCTTTGATAGCACACATACATCACAGAGACGTCTATTTGACGTCTGCATTTACATCTGGAAGACATTTTTTAAATTGTATGCTCATCTGCAATACGTCTATAAGACGTTTCCTATCAGATGTCAAATAGACGTCTATTAGATGTCTATTTATCATTTAAAATGTATGTAAAACTGACATCTTACAGACGTCTGCCAGATGTTTGTACACAGCAGATGCTTTCCAGATCAGATGATCTTTAACAGACATCTTGCAGATGTACGTGTGCTATCTGGGAAATGTACAGTCCTACATTTTTTATTTATTTATTCAAAATTTGCCACATTCTGTGACCTTCAGCATTATACTGTAAATACCATTTTTATGACTTTAAGGAGACAGTCGCAGCTCAGCCGATCAGGTTTGAGAACCTGAGAACCTGTTGCTCTGCACAACCACATTCTGACAAACAATGCTTTTCTCTAACAATGCAAATGGGTGTCAACTTTACATATCAAGTCAAGTCTTGAACTTTATTGTCATTCTGCTACATGTGTGGACATGCAGTGGAACGAAATGTCATGTCCCACAGGACCACGGTGCTACATAAATAAACAAATATACATAAATATAAACAAACAACAAAAGACATATAGCCTCCAGAAATTATATACAAATGTTACTAACATTGTGTCTACAGAAGCAGGATTCCATGAAACTCACTTAGCCAAGCATGGTTCACAGTTCAAGAGTTTCCTAACACATATATCTTCCTCGGAAGCCAGAAGAGCTCAAAAATCAATTATTCACAAGTGGTCGCAAGTGTCTAATGAAAATCAAAAAGAAAAGAGAGCAAAGGGCTGGTTTTGATCATAACGCCTTCATGAAACACAACCAAAAGAGACCGACTTTGAAGTTTATCTTTTAATGCTGATTAGGAATCCTTCCCTGACAACAACTGCCTTGCTTTGCCAAACAGGCGTGTTGGACACGCTTAACCTCCCACACACTCTCTCCTCAACCTACTATTGTATAAAATATCAATTAGCTGAAAATCTAAAAATCCACAAGTGCAAAGCGGTAAACCAGAGCATGAATACTATGTGGCAAAAGATGCCACATAACCATAAAGAAACCAGGTCAAGCCCTGATTTTCCATTAGGTTAACATATCTTAGTAAACCTGATACTGGTATTTTCACAACCCCCAGGGTGCAACACACACCAATGCAAATATAGCTTACTTATATCATATTACATTTAATAACAACCAAACAATGACCAGTGGCACAGAAATATCATATATTACATCATTTTCTGCGAAAATTATTCATAAGAAAGACAGTAAGAGTGGGTGTAACGCTAGTTACAGTTGAATGCAGTCTTAAAATGTTTTATTACTGTGGTTTTACATAACAGGCAAACAAATACCTTCATTCTGTCACTTTTACAGGAACAGTTCAACCAAAAATGAAAAGTCTGTCATTAATTACTCACACTGATGTCGTTCCAAAACTGTAAGAACTTCGTTCATCTTCAGAACACAAATGAAGATATTTTGGATGAAATCCGAGAGCTTTCTGACCCTGCATAGACAGCGACGCAATTTCCGCGTTCAAGAAAGGTGGTAAGGACATCGTTAAAACAGTCCATGTGACCATTTGTGATTATTATAACGCATCATGCTTACTTACAGGCTTGCAAACGTTATGCAAGGAGAAGACAATATTGTAAGAACATCTGACCTTTGTACACACTACCTTGAGATAAGCAAACATTTTGTGCTATCTTAAACTAAGCAGTGTTATCTTATAACAAGCAGAAGGCAACACAGGCTTAAATTACATTATGATTACATTAAAACTTATCTAAAGCTCACGTGGATGTATCTAAAAACGTCAGTACCTTTATTACACAGAACTTCAATCACTCATCTACACCACAGATGTAATGGCAAAAACAAGGCCGAACTTTTAGTTTATTCTTAAGACTTTAAATGAAATCAATTTGGCTGGGTGGCAAACTTAAGATGTTATGTTTGTTGCGTTGTGGAATTATGACATTGTTAGAACTTCACATGGAATTCTTGAGATCGCGTATCAAAACCGTAACGTCAGTTTCCCACACAACAAAACTACAACTCCAGCACTTCAGAGGAACCCTGCGGGGCGCGAGTGCCTGAAATAGAGTGGAACAGCATTCATAGACAAAGTGCCTTTTCCCTCGGAAACTTACGTAACCGTAGGACAGCTATGGAAAATGTTGATGAATAATTTACAATAGGCACTAGCGTTTTCACCAGGAGTTGGTCAAAGAGGTTACTCTACTGTACTGACAACATTCCAAAAATCGAATCTTTCCGTATGACAGAACTTAAGGTTAGCTAACTAGGGCGCTTATCACACCCAGGAACTGAAGGTAAACGTACTTTAAGCCTAATTTGCCTAAATTTGCACGTGATAGGTGTTGCTACTCTACACCTGATATTGCTACTCTAACGACTAAAACTGCCCACATCTTGATGAAATTGTATAATAAAATTATGTACATTTTTCCAGTCTTCTTTATTTGATCAATCCAAACTTAATAATAAAAATAAATGTTTTTGAGCAGCAAATCAGAATATCAGAATGATTTCTGAAGGATCATGTGACTGGCGTAATGATGCTAAAAATTCAGCTGTGAAATCACAGGAATAAACTACATTTTAAAATATATTCAAATAGAAAACGGTTATTTTAAATAGCAAAAATACTTTAAAATTGTTTTTCCTGTGCTATTTTTTTAGGTCAAATAAATGCTGGCTTGGTGAGCAGAAACAACTTCTTTAAAAAAAAAAAAAAAAAAAAACAACATTAAAATTCTTACTGTTCAAAAACTTTTGACTGGTTGTGTAGAATTTCTCAGTTTGTACTTAAACATCTGAAGTAACTGTGAAAATCACACAATTATTATTCTATCTTAATAAAATTTAATAGTGTGCTGGGAAGCACACAATGGAAGTTTAATTTCCAGCTTTAAAGATTCAATTTCACCACTTCCAAACACTTAATCGTGCATGTTTACTGACTAAATATAGAAAGATAGTATCTGTGTAAGTAGCCAGTGTTTGCACACTGTGGCGCCACAAAGCTAATTACACTGTATTTGTACTTAAACATCACAAGTAGGTAAATATAATGAAATTTACTGCTGTTAACACATCAGTATTTGCCGATACAGGATTGCAATATAACCCTAGCTCACAAGTGCATTTAAATGTACACAGCAAGGATGCAGCCAAAGATAAGATTGTCTTTTTTTTTTTCACATGCAAATATTTTTATTTTCATATTGTGGCATTCTTCTCAGGAAGAGCAGTTTGTATTACTCCAGGCTTCTCATGTAAGTACATTTTTCAGAAGAACCAAAAAAGCAAAACAAACAGGTTTATCCAGTCTCTGATTCAAAACACTGTCAAAGAAATCAGCTATATCTTGCATTTACATGCAAAATATGTGAATGTGTAAAAAAAAAAGGCAACAAATCCCATTCTCACTTAAAAAAAAGAGTCTTAAAAAGAGATTTTAACATACGTTCACAATGTTAATAAGCCATTTCAAAAACAAATGTCTATACATTCTAGAAAAACATGACAGGCTTCAGAGTTTTCTAAAACATGCTGATAACATTCTAAAACAGCTGAGGTAAAATTTTAAATTTACAGGTTTCTCTAGGAAATGGAACCGAAAATATTGATGACATCATCCTGCACTACACAGATTTTCGTCCAATCAAATGCACTCTGAACGAAATGTCCCACCTTCTCACTTTAAAGGCATAGTTCACCCAAAAAATTAAATTCTGTCATTAATTACTCACCCTCATGTCATTCCAAACCCATAAGTCCTTAAGGACATTGTTAAAATAGTCCATGTGACATCAGTGGTTCAACCGTTGTTGAACAAAATCGTTATTTTTGTTTTCTCTGCACACAAAAAGTATTCTCGTAGCTTTATAACATTACGGTTGAACCACAGATGTCACAAGAACTATTTTAACGATGTCCTTACTACCTCAGAAAGTCAGAAACGTCTCAGATTTAATCAAAAACATCTTAGTTTGTGTTCCGAAGACGAACAAAGGTCTTTGGAACGACATGAGGGAGAGTAATTAATAACAGGATTTTCATTCTTGGGTGAACTATCCCTTTAAGGTGAAGTGTACTAAATGAAATCACATTATGTTATTAAACAGATAAAGCTGGATTTTAAAAATGGGATGTTTCTGCAAAATTGCCCCAGGGCACGGATAACATTCTTGAAAAACATCAAATTTCCGAACACGGCCCTTATGCAACCAGGATGTTTTTTAAGGAGCTTCAGCCAGAATATCACAGCTGATGTTTGACAGCCAAACAACACAATAGTTGATCCCAGTGAGTGAGCCCTTTACTCCAGGCCAAAAAGGGCCTTTTCCTGAGCTCCACACGCAGGCGAAATTATCCCCGCTGAGGCCTGCTGTCAGAACAATTCTGTTGAGGAAATTTCCTGAATGCGAAATGCATTGTTTGCTTCCACGTTTAAAAAAAATGCGGTTAGAGTCAGAAAAATCATTTCAGAAGTCATTACATAATTAAAAATGACAACTTTAAGATGTTTTTTAAGATACCACTACCAGCTTTCCGATATAACCACCACAGCAATGCGTTCTGGGAAATGTAGCCTTAGAATGTTTAGCCTACTCAATCTCAAACCATTTAAGATAGAGATGATTTAGCTTCTTCATCAGAACAGATTTGGAAAAATTAAGCATTACATCCTCTGGAGTAAATGGGTGCCGTCAGAATGAGAGTCCAAACAGCTGATACAAACATCACAATAATCCACAAGTAATCCAAACTACTCCAAACCATCAGTTAACGTCTTGCGAAGTGAAAAGTTGCATGTTTGAAAGAAACTAATCAATCATTAAGACGTTTTGACCAAATGACGCTTCAAAATCAAATAACACAACAAAATCCATCAGTATATTTGTTGAAAGGAGTGCTTGATCTGTGCATATTTCTCTCCTGATTCAAATACTTTTTTCACTGAAAAAAGCAATACTATGGATAAAGAATGTGTCATTCTGACGGCACCCATTCACTGCAGAGGATCCATTGGTGAGCAATCTAAATATTGGCCTGAGGGTAAAGATTCATTTGAACCATACCTTTAACTTTAACAATGGAACATTTCTGTAAACAGGTTCTGAAAAAATTATGTAAGAGGTGCTGTTGCTCAGGTTTTCAAAACGACATCAGTAAACGTCAACTCGACTTTATCTAGCCATCAACGCATCACTTCAACGCCTGCTGTGAAATCCAGCAAAACAGGCTACTGTTAAAAACCAGGTAAATCTCATGAAGTGGATCATTCTGATTGGCTGCACACTTAAAACACTCTGAACTTCCTGAACTGCTGAAACAGACTATCTTCTGTTACCTGGAAGAGAGTCACTATTTATATCATTCATGCCCATGACTTCACCAAGCCATCGCAACCCACATCCCTTTCACAAATTAACTCATATAAAGCTTCTCTTATACTGGCTCAAGAGGTCTGAACATAAGGAACGCTTACAGTAAACACGATGGAAAAGTTGCCGGTGTAGCAAAGTGATGACCAAGGTCAACGGCTATTCAGTGATGCCACAGATTAGAGTCTTGATATATAGTGTACTGACGGTCTATTTACAGACCATCACATGTGAGATCAAGCGGATCTCATCATAATGAGATCACTTCGGAACAGGAAGTTATAAAGATATATTTGGCAATAAATCACTTTCAAAACATTTCTGAGCCGGTTACAACATGGAGGTTGTGCCAGTTTTCTGTCAGTTCAGCTTCAACATCAGGGAGTTTGGTTTTCGGGAGGAAAGCTATGACTAGCAATTACTGTTAACCTTCTAACCTTACACATTAAACTTTGTCGCTTATTAAATTTCAGGCCACTAGCAACATGAATGATATGGTATAATTGATAGCTATTAACTAAATCTGTCACTTTGTATCTCAGCAGCAATAAAAAGTATTGATAAGTATGCACTAACGATGAAAGCAACCAAACATAGACTGTTTAAAAAGAATCTGTCTGACTTTCTGTGGCAGGACTGAAGACTAAACGCATCAATATTACAGTTATAAAACACTGCACACATTATTAAATTATGCATTGTTCTGTGAACCCCAAAGGCGGTGATATATGATGCAGGAGAGCCACTTATTCTTCATAACTGACAATATGACATCTTAAAAACCTCTTTAATGCATTACGCTCTGAACTGTGGTCTACAGACTTTATCAGTGGGAACTTTTGGGATTCAACCCAAAAACCTTCTGTTCATCACCTCAGCTGTTTAACTGCTACACCAAGAGCAGACCAAACGTAGCTTAATGGTTGAAGGCCTAGGCTGGCAATCTGAAGGATGTAGGTGTGAACTCCATAAGGTTGAGCCGATCTGTTACCCTTGAGAAACACACTCCACCTTAGGTTAGTCTGCTAATACACTTCTAAAGAAGAACTGTGGTTCTAATATGGTAATATCTAGTTTAATTTCATTCCATTGAACTAAATAGTTATCATATTCAAATTCAACAGTATTTACAAGAGGTAACTCAAAGAACACAACAGTACGTGTCAAACACATGCTAATACAAGAAAACCGGTTTGTATTTGAACGTTTACAAAACGCCATGGTATAGCGTGATATAAAAAGCGCTGAAATGTAACAGTTTGGACATAATATCATGGCTTTTTAAACATGTATCTTTGAAGCACCACGAAAGTATCTTGGAGTGCAATGTCAGTAGCATGGTACATGAATTTCAGTACCATGGTACATGAATTTCAGTACCATGATATACATCAAAGTACGACTGTATTACCTTCACTTTAAGACCGGAAAGCCACATTATGTCGCTGTAAGGCTTGTATTTGTACATTTATACTCAAATCAATCATTAAACACCTAATGCGTTTGTGATCGATATATTTTAGTGTATAAATAACACAAATAAATACGTATTCGCGTGTTCCGCAGTGCACTGCAGCGCACCAAACGCGCCCTGCTTTCATTTCGTACGCTTTTAGAAGGCAAACCAAACAAACACTAACCTTATTTAAGATTTACGGTGGTGATATGGATGATAAAGGCTATAGAAAAGCCGGTGGTTGCGCTGTGATCGGCGTGAGTGTGGTTCCAGGCACCTGACAACGGTCGGTGTGTTTCGTTTCGCTGTCTGATCACATTCAACACAAAGAGCGTCGAGACGCACGGGACAGCGTAGGGAGTGTGGCGATTTTACCTACGTGGTTGAAAAGCGTAAAACGACTCCACACAGCGCTCTCTAAGGGTCCCTAACTTTGTAGATCGTCACAGGTGTGGGTTTTGTAATTAATTGTGACCCTGGACTATAAAACCAGTCTTATGTAGCACAGGTGTATTTGTAGCAATAGCCAACAATACATTGTGTGACTATTAAGTACAGATCACGTTCCGTTAATATATTTTGTAAATTTCCTTCCGTAAATATATCAAAACTCAATTTTCGATTAGTAATATGCATTGCTAAGAACTTCATTTGGACAACTTGTTGATTTTCTCAATATTTAGATTTTTTTGCACCCTCAGATTTTCAAACAGTTGTATCTCCAAATATTGTCATATCCTAACAAACCATACATTAATGGAAAGCATATTTATTCAGCTTTCAGCTGATACTGATGATAAAAAATTGACCCTTATGACTGGTTTTGTGGTCCACGAAATTAGTTAATTATTTTATCAACTGATGCAAAAAACGTAACTTTAAATTATTATTATTAAAAAATAAGATACCAAAACTAAAAGAGAAATGTTTTAAAACGTATTTAACAATCAAGATAACAATCAAGTGCCTGAAAAAAAAGACTAAAAATGACAATTCACAATAACGGAAGTGTTACATTCAAGCGATATTCAGGCGAATATCGATTTTTTTTAACAATATTGATTCTGTGAAGCGTCAACCGTTAGTTTAGGCCTACAATTGGCTGAATCATGAATGAAAGATTCATTTGAGTCGAATCTTTGCAATGAATCACTCTTTAAAAGTGAATTATTTTGTCTAATAATAGGTTAGGACTAATCCGGTTCAACTCACTGGTCCAGTTTTAAGTTCAACGGTTAACCGCACTCTTGAGGCTATCAGAGAATATTGACGTAGGGCTAAATATCGGTTTGTTACTCGTTTTTTGAAAACTTGAAATATAGTCATAAGGACTGTTTTTATGGTGATTTTGTGGACGTGACATCTTCAGTCACCATACATTGTCGTTAAATGAGATTCTACATTTTTTTTTCCTTTTGTATTCCACAAAATAAAGAAAATCATACGGGCCTGTAACGACGACATGAGGGTGAGTAAACGTCAGACAAATTCTGAGGTAAACTATCTATTTTAATGTTCATTTTGACAGGATTTTCGGGGTAGAATACGAAGTGTTGGTGTATTGTGCCATCTATTGGACATTCAATGAACTTGCAGTTCAAAAACGTTTGGTTCGTCGACGTTGACGAAATATGATGATTAAAATCAATCTTGTAAAACCAGTAAATCATTACGAGAGCAAAATTCGCTTTTTTAGAGATTTGTTTAACATGACTCATTGCAAAACCACAACTTTCTTTTGTGGAACGTCATGTTTTGGTTAAACGTAATGAGGTGAGTAAACGATGAATGAATATTCATTTTGGCGTGAAATTACGTTTGGAGTCCATTTAAGTTTTTATTTTGGGCTTCAAATGAGGCCAGGACGTACATTTATGCTTTGACAGAAAATTCAAGCTGAAGCGCTGCTCCTTTGAGGAAAATTCAACTGAAAAGAAGTGCCTTTGAAAAAAAAAAGAAAGAAAAGAAAAAAAAAAATATTCGAAAGAACACTGATACTATGAACAGTACTTTATGGTCCAAGAATTTAGTCTTTTCTGCCCGAATGTAATAAGACAAGGACAAAAGTTTACGGACTGTAGAAATAAAAAATAAAACCACTGAGGAAAAGCTCTCGTTCTTTCTCTCTGTTCATCAATCTATATTTCTATTTCTCTCTGACTTCCTTTCAGCGTAAAGAAACACTCTTATATATATTACTCTCCCTCCTACTCTTAACAGGTGACCGTCTTGACAAGTTCTGCGAAAACATAATTACACATTTCACTGGAAATTACAGACCCATTCCCGGACATCCCATAATTCTGTGCGCAATGCTCTTAGAGGGCGTCTCAGAGCAGATCAACTAGAATCCATTACTTGAACAAGTCTGCACAAGGCTGAATGTTGTATAATTTTGTGTATGTTACAATCATGTATGCAAAACGCTGAAATTGCCTTTGAACTCTTGTTAACATAATCTAGAGTTAAATTCTCTTCCTGTGTATATTCGGTAGTTCTTGATCAATGTGCATGTCTTCAAAATGTGTCTGTGCATTTCAGATAAGCTTGCTGCATTGTTTACAGTAAGGAATGAAGGAACCGGGCCATTTTTAGTGGGTTTGTTGCTATGGAAATGGACAGCTAGCACTTGGGTGACTCTTACCAGTCAAGCAGATTGTGCACACTTGCACCTTTGCACGGTAAGAGGTCTCATAAAAACGCTCATAAAATTTCCCTGAGGATCATCTTAAAGTCTGGATATTTTAATTCTGGCCAAAACGTTACACAAGTTCTATTTAATTACACAGATTATTCACATTTGAGGGCTAAAATTACATTTAATTGACACATTTAAGTCAATCTCTCCTCCTGGGCTTTCTCTTGGCTCACTGAACACCTCCGAGGAGCATTTTATTGCTCATAGGTTGTTTTAGTGCTCAGGAGCCTTAATGAAGTTCTCTGTTAAGTATCAACTTTGTTTTATATCCAAAAGACCTCAGGAGAAATAAAATTATTGATGGGCAGTATGTGTAGAAAGCTATAACACTGAAATGGTCAACAGCTCAAGTGACTTGGTCTTGGAAGAACCTCAAGAGAAATGTTTGAGATAATAATGAGAAACAGGACAGTTTGAGATATTGTTGAAATGGCTTTTGAAACTTTTGATGCATGTGAGCCTTGATCTCGGGAGAAACATCTAAAAAGCAGGATTTACCATAAGTACACTCTCTGTTTGCTCTCCATTAAATCTCATTACATGAGAAGCAACTGAGATACTAAAGAGATCTAATTTGTGTTTTTGTTCCTTGCAGAGTGAGAAAATCAGCACCAAATTAATAATGTTACTGTTCAGAAGCTGTAATGAAGATAATAAAAAACATATCTCATAAAAGATCTCAAATGGATCTCATAAGTATCCACTTTGTTTTAGATGTTCCTCCTAAAATAAAGGTTCCAAATTGGTGTTTTTGCAGTGATGCCATTGAAGAACCATTTTTGGTTCCCCAAAGAACCTTTCAGTGATCAGTTCCTAAAAGAACCATTTTGAAGAACATTTTAAAAATCTGAAGAACCTTTTTCAATGATAAAGAATCTTTTCTGCATTTGAAAGGTTCCATGGATGTTCAAATTTCTTCACAGAACCGTTGATGCCAATAAAAGACCTTTATTTTTAAGAATGTTGGAGAAATAAAAAATACTGTAGATCACATTAATTGATGAGAAATGTTTTCATGAGTTCCTAGTGAGATCTCTGACTTTTGATTGCAGACATTGGTACCTTGACAAATCTTGAGGTGAAATGTTTCATGGAGATTTGATGTAGGTATCCTCTTCATTTGAGATGTTTCTCCTAAAATAAATGTTCCAATCGGGTGTGATGCCATTGAAGAACCATTTTTTGGTTCCCCAAAGAACTTTTCAGTGAACAGTTCCTAAAAGAACCTTTTTGAAGAACATTTAAAAAATCTGAAGAACGTTTCTCAACTATAAAGAATCTTTTCTGCATTTGAAAGGTTCCATGGATGTTCAAAGTTCTTTATAGAACCATTGATGCCAATAAAGAACCTTTATTTTTAAGAGTGTTGGAGAAATAAGAAAAATGTTTTCATGAGTTCCTAGTGAGATCTCTGACTTTTGATTGCAGACATTGGTACCTTGACAAATCTTGAGATGAAATGTTCCATCTTTCATGGAGATTTGATGTAGGTATCCTCTTCATTTGAGGTGTTTCTCCTAAAATTTCTTCTCAAAAAATCAGTTTTTAGTAAGATTTTTTTTATAGTAAGATCTCTGACTTTATATTGCAGACTCTGGTACCTCGACAAATCTGAGGACAGTTTAAGATTTGTATTATTTCTAATGATTTCTTCATTTGCTTTCCATTTAATCTCAGTGCAGCTGAAGAACAGCAACTGAGAGATCTCAAAAGAGATCTAATTCGTGTTTCTTTCCCTAAAATAGGAGCAAATTAGGAATAAATCACGAAAATGCTCAGGAGATGTAATGAAGATCTCATGTAAGTATCCATTTTGTTTGAGATGTTTCTCCTAAAATTCCTGTTTGAAGAAACAGATAGGTTAAATCAATGACATCTTTGACTTTTGATTGCAAATCTGAGCACTACAACTCTACAGGTGTTATTTCTACTTACAATGAGTTTTTAATCTCCTTGCAGCTGAAGAACAGCAACTGCGATGTTAAAAAGATCTCATTTATGTTTTCATTCCCTGCAGAGTGAGAAAATCAGCATCAAATTATTAATAAAACATGAAAATGCTGCTCAGAAGCAGCTCTTTTGTAGCATCTGTAATGGAGTTAAGTATCCTTTTCATTTTAGATGTTTCTCCTAAAATTTATTTGGGAAAGAAAATGAGGTCAAATCAGTTACTAGTTGTTCATAGTGAAATCTTTGACTTTCGATTGCAGACTCTGATACCTTGGCAAATCTGAGCACATTTTGAGATATTTCTGAAACTAGAAAAAAAAACAAAAAAACATTTAAGTAGTACTCTGTAGCTTTTTATTTTCCTTGCAGTTGAAGAGCAACACTTTCGATATTAAATTGTGATTTTTAATTTTTGTAAGGTTGCAAACACAACCTTGAGTGTTTATTAAGTAACCCCAAATAAAGTAATAAAGAAGTCTAACATGAAGTGGAAAATTCAACTCTTTTGGAACGCTTCCCATAACATCGCTTTTGTGAAAATCACGGAAGGGGAAAAATACATTCAAGGTAGCGTACCATGCTAACATTTCAGAGACAATTACAAAAAAAATGAATCATGCACTTGACATATTCCATTGTTGACGCTTCGCAATTTTCATATGAATGTTGTTTCGCGTCACACATTCCTATTCGGTTTCTGGTTTAATATGTGGCGGAAAGGATTCTTACACAACATCCTCTGTGCTCATGCTTGGTTTAGTGGAAGCAAAAGGTTGCTGAGTGCATGGATGTGTTCCCCACACACAGGCAGGCACACATTTTCATTTACTCACGTTTCCTTTTACAGCTACAAATTGCCTTATTAAAACAGTTCTGTTTCTCTTGCTTCTACTTTTCTCTTTTTTTTTTTTTTTAGCTCACAACAGGCAGCACACTAACAAGGAATTTTGCTAGTATTTTAGCAGTCTGTAGCCTACACAGTAATGTAAGCTTTGGCTTTAAAATACTTAACGTTGCAAACGGCATAGTATTTTACAAGCTATTTTTATTATAAAATATAAAAATAACGGTACTATTTCAGTACAAAATATAAAAAATACCATTTGAAAAATAAAAATGCCGCTTTTAATGAAAATATAAAAATACAATTAACAAATAGGTCTAAAACTAATATACATATACAAAAAAATTACAATTAAAATATTTTTTAGAAAAATGTAAATAAATACAGATTTTAATAAAAATATAAAAAGACCCACTGAAAAATACAAAAATAGTATTTTAATAATAATAAAATAAAAACTATTTTAATAAAATATAAAAAATAAATATTTATTATATTTTTATATTTTAATGAAAACACACACACACACACACACACACGTTTGTTTTTGTGAATTGTGGGGACTTTCCATAGACGTCTATAGTTTTTATACTGACTAAACAATATTGTCTATCCCCTAACCCAACCCTAACCCTAAACCTAGCCCTCACAGAAAACATGTTTGCATAATTACACTTTCAGATAAACATCATTTACTATTTTTAATCATTTTTTAACAATGTCAAAAATTTCAGGTTTTACTATCCTTGTGGGGACATTTGGTCCCCACAATGTAGCAAAAACAAGTTTGTAAAAAATTAAAATACAATTTATAATAAAAAATACTGTTTTTAATAAACTATGAATACAAAAACAAAAACAATGAAAAATTTCAATAAATAAAAAAATCTATTTTACTATAAAATATAAAACATGACAAAATACAATTTAAAAAGATATGAAAAATAATTGTAATAATAATTTTAATATAATATGAAAAATAATGAAAATGCTGTTTAAAAAAAAAAAATCTAAAAATACCATTTATGAAAAACAATTATATAAAAATACAATTTTAACTAAAAAAATAAGAAACTATTTTTAATAAAAAATATTGTAAGGTTAAAAATACCTTTTTAAAATTAAAAATATTTAGCACGGTATGCTATTTAGTATAAAATATAAAAATACTATATAACAATATTATTTTAGTAAAAATATATAAAATAAAATAAAAAATACAGTTATAATGAAAATATAAAAATACAATTAACAAATTTATATAAAAACAAATTCATATAAAAACATGACAAAGAAAATATTATTTTTAATTTGAAAATGTAAATAAACATCTAATATAAAAATAAATAAAATCATTTTAACAATAATTAAATAAAAATATTATTATTAATAAAACATAAAAATAAATATTTAATATATTTTAATATTTTAATGAAAAACACATACAGTATATATATGAAAATTAAAGTAATATTTTAAATATATATTATATTAATTATATTATATATATAAATTAATAACATTTTAATAATACATTAAAAATGTACAAATGTCAATTTGTAATAAAAATAGTAAAATACAATTTAAAAATATATGAAAAACAAACTTTTATAGTAAAATACTGTACAAATACAAAAAGACTTTTAATGGGAAAAAACCAATTTAATAAATACAGCATTAAAAAATACAATTTAAAAAGATAATTTAAAAAAATCAATCAAAATAATAAAAATCAAAATACTTTTTAAATATTCTTTAAAAATATATATTTTTATTTTAAGAAAAATACTGTTTTAATAAAAAATCTGAAAATACCATTTATAAAAAAATATGTAAAACAATTTTAACTAACAAAATAAGAAGCTATTTAAAAAAAAATTTATAAAATGTTAAAATATATATTTTTAATTAAAAATATTTAGTATTGCATACTGCATAATATTTTACTACTATTTAGTATAAAATATAAAAATACTATATAACAATACTATTTTAGTAAAACTATAAAAAACGTATGTAAAAAATACAGATGTCCATTTGTAATAACAAAATAATATACAAAATAATAACAATTATAATAAAATAAAAAATACTGTTTCAAATAAAATACGAAAACAAAAAATAACTTTTAATGAAAAAATCTAATGTAATAAAAAAAATAAAAATTACAATTTAAAAAGATGAAAAATAAAAACACTATTTTAAAAAAATAAAATAAATAGTCTTTAAAAAATACTTTTTTACCTTTTTTATAAAATACGAAAAATAGAAAAAAAATACTGTTTGAACAAAAATCTAAAAATACAATTTAAATATATATATATAAATAACATTTAACTAACAAAATAAGAAATACAATTTACAAAATGTAAAAATTCTTTTTAAAATAAAAATATTTGTTCAAATTTTAATTTAAAAAAAGGTACACATTGTATAGTGCACATTTCAAATGTGGCTCTTTATTCAACAGTGTCTGGCATGTTTTAGTAGTAATGTGTACATTACATGCAGCAGTCCAGCACTAAGCTGAGATGGATGGGTGACCCAAATGAACACGATTCGAATAAAACAATGACAACATGTGGTGCTCTGCCCAGAATGCAGAGGAGGGTGAAAATCCCAGCACAAGAGTCCAACAGAAAAGAGGATTTAAATAGAGACAGGCGAGGGAGACAGAGAGAGAGGAACTTTTTGAAGTTGCCATATTTTGAAAGTGGTCTGATAAGGCTCTTCACACTAAAAAACAGAAAAACCAAAAACCAGCTGCCTTCGGGGCAGAGTTCTCCTTTTTACAGACAGATTTGAAGGGATTCAGATGATGAATACGAAACCCATATGAAGGACAAGATGAAAGACGAGAACATAATAGAATGAGGAACTAGAACTGAATGGAATAGAAATAATTCTGCTGAGGGTAGTTTTGATTACATAAAGCCCTGTATTTTCTTGAACAGGAAAGAATAACCTCAGTGTTGCAAGGAGAAGAGAAGATGAGACGGATAATCAAGGTGGTTTGAGATAAATTATTGTTCAAATCAGTGAAATTGCCCTCAAATTGCTGTATTTTCATGTCTCAGTTGAAGATGGATGCAAAAGGAGATGCTGAATACACTAATACAGCTGGTTTTATATAAAATATATGAGTCAAACCATGCCTGAGTAAAGAGCATATGGTCTACTTCCCTCCAAAATGAACCTCGAAAACGGATAGGTAACGGACAGGAATGTTAAAACAGATGAAGAGGCTTTAAAATCTACAATGTAAAGACTTCTGTAAAAAGCTTTGGAATTAATCTCTACACCGCAGTTGTGACTTTAGTAGCGTCGCTGTTTAAATCAGGTCAAACCAGAGGAGAAATGCTCCATTTCCACAGCTGTGTCTTTAACTCTCTCCTTCCTTCCACTGCAGGGATCCCCTGCCTACACATTCATCCAAATCAACCGTCTGGCAAATTTACTGAACGCTGTTTCATGCTGACGAACTTCGCGGGTGATCTTTTGGTAACGCATCAAAGCGCCGTTGGGGACTATTATCTACGTTTCCAGTGCGTGAGAATGAGAGCATTCGATGTTGTGGCGGAATACAAAACTTTACGCTCTATTTTCACCAGATGATAAAGTTTTCTAATACTTTGGAGAGGGAAAGTCATTTTCCGTGTAGAACGATCTGCCGCGTTCTTGTGTAATTGCAGCTCTTTGGTTGAGAGGATTCCTTTCAGCGCCGATCCATTCATGAGGATATTGTCACGGTGCAAATTATTCACTGATTTAAGTGGGGCGACTGTCAGAAATTTCCCGCCTCGTAATCTTTTAAGGTTCGCCTCATGCAATTCAAATCGTCTGTTGGTGCCCTTCGTACTGACATTTAACCGTCAAACTATTCCAAAGACGTTTTAGACAAGACATTATAGGTTTTGTGATATATTTTGATTTAAAATAATAAGTAACGTTAATGGAGTAGTAGCTTACGTGTTGTTCAAATCCTAACGGAACAGTTGCTATCCCCCACGAAAATTGGTTTTCAGTAATCATGTTTTTTGGTGTATTGATTACCATTTGTATAATCACAGTTTTACTACAAATACCATGGTTAACCCTTACGAAAATTAACCATGTTTTTTTTTTGGCGTATTGATTACCATTTGTAAAAGTTTTACTAAAAATACCATGGTTAAACTATGGTTAGTTAGAATACCAAAACAATGGTTAATTTGTTGTTACCATCGTTTAAGTATAGTATCCCTGCTGAAAAAATAGCTAAAAACATAGGCTGGTTGGCTGGTCTTAGCTGGTTTAAGCTGGAAATAGCTGGTTTTAGCTGGTCTCCCAGCATGACTAGCTAAGACCAGCTGTAAACCAGCTTAGGCTCGTTTTAGCTGGTTTTTTTCAGCAGGGTAACCATGTTTTTTTCGGTTTGCATTTTCATTTCATGTTCGTAAGGATATAGTTTTCTTAGCGAACTATGCGTTTGTTAATAACGCTATGACTAACGTAAAGGAATATCTAGCCGTGTTTGTGTAGCGAAAAATAACGATTATAACAGCAAGCGTTCAAACGGTGTATTTTGCACCTTCTTAGTTAACGTAACGTAACTTCTCCAAAGCTTTTATTAACTTAATGTGATAGACAGCTACTTACGATTTAATTGTTTGTGTAGCCTAATGATTCTAACCGAAAGCGTTCGAACGACTTGTAATGTTTCTATATTTTCAGCGAACGAAACTTCTCGCAAGCCTATATTTTCTGCACTATGTCTAATTTAAAGTGACAAAAGGCTACTTACGATATAACTTTCGTAGCGTAAAATGATTCTAACCGAAAGCGTTTGAAAGGCATAGGTCTACTGTGGTTACTGAACGCAACTTCTCAAAAGAATCTATTTACTAAAGGTCATTGTACACTGAGTCTGAAATTTTTGTATTCGTTTTTTTTTCTTTTTTGTTTTTGTCATCCTTTCCTATCAAAATGCTTGCTACGGATGCGAAAACGCAAAAAAATCGAACCTGATCCTAACTTTTTTAATGACGGACGAAAGTTTCGGAGGCAGTGTTTAAATGTGATTGACACAACCTGAGGTTGTATTTGTTGTTAACGTGCGAACATTTCGGACTCAATGACCTTAATTCTGGCTAACATAAGCTATTTGTCGGTGTATAGTGCGATTAAAAAACCCTAAAAAAACGGCGTACAAATTTGTTACTAAACTTTCATGGTAAAATTTTCGAAAACGCCTCAATCTTCATATATATACACGCATATAAAAACTGCGTATCTTTTCATTTCTGCATTTTCTCCGTTAATATAATTTTACTCTAAACAGGGTTTTGTGGCAAGGGATTTTGGCAAGTTCCAGATAAACAAATGCAAGAGGTGGGAAAAAAAATAATGCTGAGGGCAGTTTTGATTATGTAAAGTTATTCATTTGAATTTTGTATAGTCATTTCAATAGGGGGTTCCACCCCACCAGTGGATTGCGCAGAGGTGCACCATCTCTCTTGTTCGTCTGAAGGAGTATTTCTGCTCTAGGTGGTGGTATTCAATTCACTTGCACAGATGCTGAGTTCATTCTCCAGTGCAAATATGGAGCTGGACACAATCACTGGACGTGCAGGAACGGCGCACATTGAGATTAACGCGCTGAGAAATCACATCATCTGAGCAAACACAATCAGTTTTCATACATAAGTATTTTAAACGCTGTGAAACCGTTCAAAATGTGGATTATAGTACTGTGGATTTTTGTCCAAGTTTTGTCTTGCACTTCAGTCGAGGCTCAGGTAAGACGAACAAACAATTTGTTGCATTTTTTCATTCTCATTTCACCTCACCTTCACGTCTGTGTGTAAATGTTAAGCCCAAAACGTTTATTCATTATTTGAACGTTTGACTTAATAACTTTGACGGATCTAAATGTTTAGTTTCCTGTCAGGTTCATGGTGAAAACTGCAAAAAGAAAATGTTCCTATTTTATTTAACTTTTAAAGTCACTTTCAACGGCGTAACCTAACGCCATTAAAAATAATATTTTACCAGCTGATTTAGATTTTACCCCATTGATCATTTTAAGCTTACCTGACAAACACTGTGTGGTCAAATATGTAAAGTCAGATGTTGTGAATGGAATTTATTTGGAAATATGACAATTGTATTCAATATCGCAGAAATATTTGCATACTGCTAAATCTGAGTGCGATATGGTTGTGGTTGTGTTTGTTATGACAAATTACGAAAGATTTTTATTGTAACTGCGTGCAAACATGCAAATCTCATGATGCTCTTCACGATGTTTTTTCTAATTAATAATGGAAATTAAAGATCTGCTGGTGGCTTTAAAACTCCATGACACCTTCAAATCACCTGATTGGATGGCTTCTAATCAAATCTTAAATACTTGAGTCAGACAATCACTCTCTTGTTTTTTGTCTCTGGGCAGCATGTGGACCCTGAAGTGGGCTTAACAGCTCAGGAACAAGTTCTCCTGCTGTATGACATCAAATTGCAGTGCCTTCAGAACATCTCCGAACATAACCCTGCTGGTAAGACCTAACCTGTGGATTCTGCTCAGTCCTCTGAACCTTTTTTCCCTCTAATGTGACGTTCTGCGAGAGCTGAGAGGATAGATCATTTGCATAACTGATAAAAATATGGGGGGATCAAGATGAAAGTGACTCATACTAAAACACATTATGTCATTAGTTCATTTGTTCATTCATTTAAAAGCCTTTTACATGTGAATGCACATCTGACGCATAATCCGTGGAACAGAATGTGACATTAGAATCTGCTTAGAGGAATCATCTGTGAAAATCTGCCACCAGAGAGATCCAAGATCCATTTCAAGCCGAAGAATCTCAGATCTTTTGTGAGCTTGAATGTCTCTTGCTCCTGTCCAAGTGTCTTTGGTGTCTCTGCTTTGTGGCTGTACTTAGATACTGAATTACTTTACAATCATATAATGTCTATATCTGCCTACTCATCTAAGCATCTCATCATATATAGTGGAGTCATAAGGATGGCACTAGTGAAAATGTGTCCGCTTTGCAGTTAATTTGATGCAGACTCAAAGATATCGATCTTGGCTGTGATGGATTTGTCGCTTTTCAAGTTGGCCTCGTTTAATTATAACAACACCTGCAGGCTCCATTCTGTTTGAACTGATTTGATTGATTTTTACAGTAAATTACATAAAGGTGGCCGTTTTCCATCTTAAATGCAAGCTGGGTGTATGTTGTGTAAGAGCTGAAGGTTGTGGGTTCGAATCCACAGGATTCATCACTGTGCAAGAACACCCTTACGTAAAGTTTAGGGTTTACTCAGAAATTACTAGTTTACAAAGAAATGAAATAGGATATTTTTGTAAAACCTACTCCAATAATAAAGGCTGCAAATATACTGAAACTTTTGAAGTGCAATTGCTTTCAGATGTGCCACAGAAAAAATATGCACATCCCATCCAATCCTTTTGAACTCTGAAGGGAGTTTGTGATGTCACAGATTAATGGTGTAGTGCGGCTTGTGAGTCACCCTGCTGTTTACAGAAGCATGACGCACATTTATTGTTTTTCTTCCAATTTTCCTGTTTTTTTTTTTTTCCACTCCACTTTTTTTCATTTACATGTGATGGTCCTAGCATTATCCATGTGTTGATTGTGTGACCAGGCATACCAAGTTAAGATTGCAAAAGGTTTTTGGTTACCTGTGTAATTCTGAATTAGGATGCTGAGGAACGTGTGATTTAAGAACCTGAAGATGATTCAAGCACATGTGAATCATCAGAGATGAGGAACTCAGTGATGGCTCCTCACACCTATTAAAAAATAATCACTGAACTATAAACGTCCCTGTGAATCGAGACACTTCCATTCAGCTGTGCAGGATTATGCATGTTCCAAACTCAAATCTTGCTGTATCCTGCAGTTTATCCTACAAAATCTTCTTATCAGCTAATAATCTGACACATGGCAGTGTCATTTCCAGCACAGATGAATATTTTCCAATCTAACAAGCACAAATGGCATGCTAACAGATTTTGCTAACAGAAAATACATTGATGTCAATGTGTTTGTGTAAAAATGTATTTCAGAGAGGATTTTCTGAAGACAATTTGAAGGGTATTTGCTTCTGCAAAACAAAACCACAATGCAAACATTTGGTGTATTTAAATTTTCACTAATAAATTTCACAAAGTTAAGAGGAAATGGCAAGTTTTTGAATTATATGTGAAATGCTAAGTAGTAAAGACTGAGATGGTATTTTCCTGTAAAAAGTACTCCAGTAATCTTTGTTTTACTCCTAATTGGGTTCCAAAAGTTAAGCTGCACTTATACAACGGTTCAGTAAACAAGAATTTAATGTTCATTAAATTACGCTTCAGACACAACACTGTCAGCTACTTTTACTTTCTAAGCTGTTTTTTAAATCGTTAAAAAAGGAGGCGATTTCATGTCCTCACACACTATGAGCTGTAGAAGCCCTTCATTTAACAAAATCTAGCAGGTTTGTGATCTGCAGAAGGCTGTAGCGTTAGTATCACGTAAATATTACCTTCCTCTTCGTGTAACTGAATAATAAAGGAAGTGACGTTTCCGTTACTGCGTGGTGTAAGAATTTGAAGCTTATTGGTAAAAATAAGAGAAGCCGGAATGAATTGTGGTTCTGAACGATTCATTTGTTTGAATTTGTTTACGTGCTTTTGCGCGAATTACATGACAGAATGACTCACTATAATATATATTATAATATATATCAATAGACACTTCGTTCCCGAATGAATCAATTTGGAACGATTTGGCTGAAGATATGTCGCCACCTATTGGCCTAACTATGACACTTGCAGAAAGAGTTCACCCGACAGTGAACCACCTTTTACAACAAGTAAGCTACTTTCTTTGAATGTTCGACAGTTCCGATTCATTGATTAATAACTAGAAGAATAACAAACGGTAAAATTATTTCACTATATAAAAACCACTGTGTGTATTATGTTAAATTAAAGCAATATGATAACAAATAGAGTGTTTTCACGTTACGTCATTAATCCGGAAGTCGGCCATTGCGGCGGCATTGAGAGTAATGGCATATTTTCACTACAGCGTTAAATCTGCGCTCAGTGCCGCCGGCAACGCTACGCCACTGCTTTGCACCCTGTTTGCGTTTCATCTTATTTTAACAGTGCTTCGCAAACTAAACACTATAGTATATAATGAAAGCATGCAAAGTGCATTTACTTTTGCATGACTTTTTCAATGTGATTTTAGCTTAGTAATACACCAGCTCCGCAAACACTCGGAAGCATATGTCAAAATCTACTTTTCACAGCGATTGGTTGACGCCTGGCGTTTGCGCTCGAGATTTGCATAAAGTTGAGGAATGTCCCACCAATTTGACGCTCTCAGCCGCTATTAACGCTTTCTCCGTGCCGCTTTCAATCCCATAATGCACCCCGTGAGCATCTACGCCCAACTTCCATAGGAATTAACTGAAAACGCCCGCTTCGCTCTGCACGCTACGCTGTAGTGGAAATACGGCGTAACGGTGTATTTCCACTACAGCGTCAAAACCACGCTCAGCGCCGCCGGCAACGCTATAACGCCACTGCTTTGGGGCGTGTAAAATTGCTGGTAAAAAGCCGCTCTCGACGCTTTCTCCGCGCCGCTTTCAATCCCATAATGCACTGCGCAAGCGTTTAAGCTCAGATTCCATAGGAATGAATGGAAAACGCTCCGCTCCGCTCCACTCGCTACGCTGTAGTGGAAATACACCGTAAGGGGCCGTTCACATATCGCATCTTTTGCGCGCTCAAGTTCGTTATTTCAAATGTAGACGCGCGGCAGCCGCGCTCATAACGGAAGCGACGCGGTCGCGACGCGCTCAGTTTTCTCGCCGCATCGAGTTGAAAACATCTCAACTTCTCAGAAAGCCTCAAGCGCACCGCGGGTCATGTGACGAGATTCAACCAATTAGCTTCATCCTTTCCCATAACAACATTGAAAGCTCAGCCAAGATGGAGAAACAGCTGATCATAGCTGTACATTTTTAAATAAATTTAGTAGCAGAGCTACAGCAAGTGATGTTTAGTGCTGGAAATCCGTTTGTTCTTTGATGAAATTTCCGCGTCTTCATCCAGAGTGCAGATCATGGTTGCTAGCAACGGCAGGCGCCACGGGAGCGCAAGCTACAGAGCGCTTTGGAAAGGAGGAAAAATCGCCGCGCCTAGCGCTTTCCACGCGTTTTTAGGCGCGATATGTGAACGGCCCCTAATGCTGCCTTCACGCCATGTCGTAATTACCGTAATTCCGAGATGACAACACGTGACATTTTACTCATGGCTTTCCATGTTGTCAGACTCAGAGGTAGTGCCTAAGTAGCGCCAAAACAAACCTGACGGCGGTCACGTGGTACATCTGCAACTGGTTTAAGTCGTAATTCTAAAAACATTCCGAGTTTACAAGTTGTAATTACGAGTTCAGAAACACGTGAGGGCTTTGGCGTTGATAGTGTTGCCATAAGGTGTGTTCGACTTCAACTACGACTACAGACGGCGATCAACGAGAGTAGCCGAGAGCAGTCGCGGGCGGAGTTGAAAACGGAGGCGTCAAGTCGGACACTTTCTGCTCTCGTTAGTGAAGCTCTCGCGGTGTTTGCATGCTCTATCACAGATGAAGTGAATTAAATGCAATATTTATCAAATACACCGACTTTTCAAAAGCGTTTTCATGAGCAACAGAAACACGTTTCATATACTGCTTAATACAGCGCCATCTGAACAAGAATAATGATAAACATAAACATATACTATTTAAATACTAATAAAGTGGGGTTATGTATGCTTTTATCACTGATTTATGACTTAATATAACATCGCGACTACAGTAAAAACACTTTTATTGTTCTAAAAACACAGATTTGTCAGCATTATTGGACTTGAGGATGTTAGAATGAACCAGGGGCGTTTGTAGGATTTTAAAACATCCGGGGCTGATGGTTTTGGGTGGGAGCTCATCATGCTCACATAAGATTTTGTTAGACACAGGTGGTTGAACCTGGATGGGGTCTGGGGCATGGGCAAGGTTAAAGACCTTGTCACACTATGAACAATAGTAAATAGCAATCACTGCAAATAGCAAACATATAAATTTGAAGATGTAGTTATAACTGTAGCAAATATACAGTTGCAAGCAAAAATAGGGCCCTATTTTTTCCCAAATTTCGTTGTTGTTTTTTTTTTTGTTTTTTTTAATTCTGTTTTCTGTTTTCATTTTTGTGGACTTCTTTTTACTATGGAGGGCCAAATTACTCAAAATTAAATAATTAAATAAATGTTGAAATATATAAATAAATCGTTAAATGCATAATTTAATTATTGAAAGCATAAATAAATGTATAAATATTTATTTATTTAAATATTTTAATATTTATTTAAATATGTATTTATTTATTTACATATTTATTCATTTATTTACTTATTTATTTATTTATTTATTTAAATATTTATTTATTTACTTAAATATTTATTTATTTACGCATTTATTTCTGTATTTATTTATTGCCTCCACATTTCATTTTGAGGTTTGCGGTTGTTGGCACGTCACTCAACAATAGTGGGCGTCACCTTTCCAGCTCGATTACTTTGGTCTTTCTAGTTCAGGGGCCTTTTTCATGTTTTTCGCATCACGAACTATAGCTGATCCAGGATGGTACAGTAAAAGATCGTGCGACATGACATCTGACGCACGGAAGGCATTGGTACACGCCACAATGCTCAGTGGCACAACCGCTGACACTTCCGGTTTTCACTGACATGAATCAGCAGAGAGTGGCATGTGCCACTGACACTCTTACTGAACATGTTAACACACGCACTTAACTGCACAACGATATTTCACTAATGACGCGTTTCTATCAAATGTAGGATTAGTTACATCGCGGAATTGATTTGTATGTATTTGCTTGTGTGATTGTGCCGATTAATTGTGTCAGTGTCGCGGAATGTCACCGGATGTCGCGGAAACACAAGGAATGAATCTATCATGGGTCATTACGAATACTGCATTTGCATCAGTTATTGTAAACTTTGATCCTGACGTGACACCTACCGGCGTGCATGCAGTCGATCTCATCTATGACTTTAATACTTAATTTTTTTTTTTTATAGGATTATGCAATATGAAATGAAACCATCTTATAACAATGTGATTTTTTTTTTTTATTAAAGTATTTGTCAAAACATTCAGGTAAACAAAGGGAGACAAGACAAATATTAAACACATGAAGAAGCCGAAGTTGTTGTACAAATTAACTGCGCGACGTAATGAAAATGCTGGACAGAAACCGAAACGTGTCATCAATGAAATCCCGGTGTTACGAGATTTTTGGTTTCCGAGATTTTCTGTTTCAGTGGGTGGAGCTTACATAAATATTCATAAGTTTCCCGGACATGTGCGTGGGACTGAGAATTTCAGTTTAGGCTCGTTTCATCAACAGGTTTAGCGGTGGATTTCAAGAAAGGTAACATAAATTGTATTTACAGCTTTACACAAACATATGCATGAACTGCATTTGTTCATCAATTTTCTAACAGTTTATAATGTTTTACTAGTTTGCGTTTTCTTCACAAACATTTTGTGTTTTTTTGTAGTCGTCCATGAATAAATGATTGCAGGTGTTATGGATCAACTGGGGATCATGTTAACTGGGGATGCGTGCGTGCACGCAAGCATGTTTACTTGGATTTCCAGCAGATGTTAGACGACGACAGATTCGTCACATGCGAAATTGCACAGATCATAGAATTGAAAACCTGTTTTACCAGTTGTATACATTTGGTATGCAAAATAAAGCGCTTTGATTTCGCCGTGTTGGTGTCTGCGTATGTCACGCAGTTTTAAAGTTTTAAAGTTTACATGCTCCCATATCACGCTCACAAACCACGCCCACGTGTGACAATCATTTTAATGAATGATCAAACTCCTCAACGAACTTAAGTGAATTTGTAAGTATTGTCTTTTCAATATCTCTGTATAGCATTGTGTCTGTAGTGTGCTGTCATATGTGTTCTAACAAATATAGATTAAGATTAGCGGTAGGCTACCTAAAGCAAACAAGAATTGCAAAGTTCATTATGTTTTTATTGACAAGTCTTGTTAATTGATCTTAAGTTTACTATTGTTCCTAATCAAATATTAATGTTCTGAGTTATTACTTAATAATAAAAAGAAAATAACAAAAAAGAACAGATGCTTTGGCTTGAGTTTAAGTGATTTTACAGTTCTTTTTTTAATTATTATTTTTATTTTCGCTTGATTGCTCTGATGCCTCTGGATCCTCTTCCCTGGATATATGACTGATTTATGACTGATCTGAAATCAACATTTTGCATAGGCTTAGATCTCCATTTAGACCAATTAATGACTCCTGCCTGCTTTTCATTTTTTACATACTACATACTGGGCTCTCTCCCAGGATACCTCTCTTCTAAACATCAATTAGAATAGGATAAGCTTTATTATGTACTTTATTGCAGGCTTATTAAACTGAAAATATGACGCATATTAAATTTTATAAATGAAATGTAATGAGCGGGGGCCTCTTTACATGTAATATAACTTTGAATTATGCCAGTTATCTCATTTCAGTGGTAACAACCTCACTAACACCTGTAAAGAGATGACAACAACCTCTGCAAAAACTTAACATGATCCCAACTCTGAATTAGCATGCAAAACTGCAAAACTATCATTATAATCACAATATGTAATCAATGCCTTAAAATGTTTCTGCTTAATTGAATGATGTTAATTAACCAGATCCAGTCTGTATCCAGACCAGATGATGGATCAGAACCTAGAGACGACCACAACCTCTCTGAATGTCAGCTGAGACCATAACAATTAGATGTGCCCTAGAGACAGATCCACCTTGTCACAAAACAGCCATTGACACAACTGAACTGAGCTGGATGATGACTTCACTAACTCTACGAAGAGCTGACTTTAACAGAAAAAAAAAAATACTGTTTACTGTTGTTCTTTTTTTAGAGCTGCTTTTCAGGATGATTCAATTTTGTTTGCATTATTGACACTATTTTCCTGTTTAGCACTGTAAAGCTGCTCTTACTGTAATAAAAATAAATAAAAGCGACTTGACTTGATAGACCTTTGTTAAAAAAAAAAAAAACATTTCTGCCATATGTGACCCTAGACCACAAAAATAAATAAATAAATAAAATTATATAAAATAAATAAAAGCACGGGTATATTTGTATATTTTGTAAATATATAAAATAGATTTTTTGTTTTTTGATTAGTAATATGCATTGCTAAGAACTGATGTAACTGCATTTTTTTTCTGTAATTTTTTCAATATTTCAATATAGTTGTATCTCAGCCAAATAACAATCCTAACAACCATACATCAATAGAAAGCTTATATATTCAGTTTTTGGTTGATGTATAAATCTCTGTTTTAAAAAACTGACCCTTATGAGTCATAAGTTATGACTGGTTTTGTGGTCCAGGATCACAAAACAATCTGGGCGTGGTCTGCGAGACGCGACATGAAAACGCATGAAACTTCTCTTAAACGGCGTCTGCTACATTGGAATAGCGAAAGGGAAAACAACAGAATTTAATAATGATACCAACAGACAATGTGGAAAGCTTTGAAATCTGTTCCGTAGAAAATTCCATGTGACGAATCTGTGGCTGTCCAACACCTGCTGGAATCTCAGGTAAAACTATTTGCGTGCACGCGCATATCCCCAGATAACATGATCCCCAGTTGATCCATAACACAGACATTCTTTGTGTAATATTACGATAAAGCACAGCAAATCTAATCTAGTTGTATACACTGATTTCAGTTTGTTGTGCCGTTCATTTGTAGTGATGATTTAAAACGGTCTTTGTTATCATTTTTTGAAAACATCACTGTCTGCAACAAATGAAATAAACCTATATGAATGTACTTGTGGACATATTACTTGTATACTGGTGTGATGATTCTTAACTTACCCTGTTCAACATTCTCCATGTTGTCTGGTTGTAAACTATGATACAGTCATACACTGCTGCTAAAAATGTTGCTGATATTTAATTGCTTTTTCATGTTTTCAATATATAATACGTAAACATTTGTGCAAACAAACATTTATAAACGAAGATTATCACAAGGTTTAAGATGCCACTTGCACAGTGAAACCATGAATCCCAGAACACCTGGATGGTTACTTCTAGCCTCCACTGATTTCCAGTTGTAGTGCAGACTGCAGAACTAGACATGTGAACCAACAACCATTTACATTATTTTTGTTATCCTCTTCTGTTACCTTTTAAGATTTAAAAGATTTCATCCTCTGTCCATGAATTCAATATCGTTCACCACAATTCAGTGGCCTAATAAAAAATTAGCAACCTGCACCGATGTTATTCTGTGTCATCTGTTCTTTGACCATGTGTTGTACCTGGATGATGGTGATTGATACAAAAGCATGATTTATTTTGATGCAGAGCAAACACTTATTCGAGATTATTTATAAGTCATAAAGTAAACATGTATTTTTAATTAGGCTTTAATTAGAGGCACTTTTTATTATAATAATAATAAAATGGAATAAAGATTGAATGGTGGCCTTGACCAGTTTTTGATAACTAGATGTCATGATAATGTGTGTTGGTGTGGAAGTTTGATATTATGTGAGACAGTGACATCTTGTTTTTTTTTTTTTTGTTTTGTTTTTTTAAATATCTAAATTCAATTCACACTCAAATTCCAGGAAAATGTATAGTCATGGAGAATGTGATTAACAAAGTAAAGTGTTCCTGAAGTTTGAATCGCTGTTGAAGTCTTGTTACAAACAAAAAAGATGTATGCACCAAAACAAGACAAAATAGGAGAAATCTCTTTATTGAATATGCTGTATAAAAAAAGAGACACATTATTCAGCTATTCAAAGAATATATGTAAGATATGTTTAAAAAAAAAAACAGTAATGAAAAAAAATAAAACTTTCTTTTTTTTAACTTTATTTTGGCATTTGATTCATGACGTTACCATTCAAAAGTTTTGGGATTACTATGATTTTATTAGATTTTTCTTTTTAAGAAATGTATACATTTGTTTGACAGGGATGCATTAAACTGATAAACAATAACAGTAAAGACATTTATAATGTTACAAAAGAGTTCAATTTAAAATAAATGCTGTTCATCTGAACTTTTATTTATCAAGAATTCCTGTCACACTTCATTAAGCACAACCATTTCACCCGTGATAATCAGAATTGTATCCTGAGCAGCAAATCAGCATATTGGAATGATAATATGACACTGAAGAGGAAAAACTGAAAAGTACAGACATAGTGCAGACATACATATATTTTGACTTATAATAAAATTAACTTTAATGTATTAAATTATGCTTATTCTATTCCATAAAATGCTGTGATGTATTTGTCTTCTCATTTAAAGTGTACCAAATGTAAGCTACTTTTTACATTTTTGTCCATACAATTTTGTTTAATCTAAAATTCTAAGTGTATTTGAGGAACACTTTCATGCATGTGTGTGTCCTTAGATTCCGGTTCATTTTTCACATATAAGCCAAACTGTTTGAACAACCACACCAGGATAGATTAAATATGATTAGTTCACACTCCACAGATACAAGTTTATTCCAGCGGTTGCACTCAAAAGATTAAAACTAATAACAGACCGTTTAAAAGCGTTGCAAGCTACGCTTTTAACACAACAAACTGAAATCAATGTATACAACTGCTGTGGGTTGTATTAGCATTACACAAAAATGCCTGCAATCGTTCAGTCAGGGACGACTGCACAAAACGTGCAAACTAATAGAAACATCATGAACACTTACAAAATAATGAACAAATATACTCTGCACAACGCTGAAAATACAATTACCTTTTGATATTGCATTAAACCTGCTGATACAAGGAACGTAAACTGAAATTCTAAGTTCCACGCACATGTCCGGAAAACTAAAAAATATTCATGTAAACCCCGCCCACTGAAACAGAAAATCTCGGAAACCAAAAATTTCGTAACACCGGTCTGCGCTGAGTGTGTGTGTGTGTGTGTTACACAGTCTACTTCACGTTATTCTCCGGCTGACAGCGGCAGAGTGAGAGTCAGTCGAGGTGCCGCGACACTGACACAATCCATCGGCACAGTCACACAAACAAATACATACAAATCACTTCCGCGATGTAACTAATCCTACGTTTGATAGAAACGCGTCATCAATGAAATATCGTTGTGCAGTTAAGTGCGTGTGTTAACATGTTCAGTAAGAGTGTCAGTGTCACATGCCACACTCTGCTGATTCATGTCAGTGAAAACCGGAAGTGTCAGGGGTTGTGCCACTGAGCGTTGTGGCGTGTACCAATGCCTTCCGTGCGTCAGATGTCATGTCACTTCATCTGCAAGACTCAACAACAGATCTTTTACTGTACCATCCTCGATCAGCTATAGTTTGTGATGCGAAAAACATGAAAAAGGCGCCTGAACTAGAAAGACCAAAGTAATGGAGTTGGAAAGGTGACGCCCACTATTGTTGAGTGACGTGCCGACAACCGCAAACCTCAAAATGAAATGTGGAGGCAATAAATAAATACAGAAATAAATGCGTAAATAAATAAATATTTAAATAAATAAATACATATTTAAATAAATATTTAAATAAATAAATATTTATACATTTATTTATGCTTTCAATAATTAAATTATGCATTTAACGATTTATTTATATATTTCAACATTTATTTAATTATTTAATTTTGAGTAATTTGGCCCTCCATAGTAAAAAGAAGTCCAGAAAAATGAAAACAGAAAACAGAATTTAAAAAACCAAAAAAAAAAACAAAAAAAAAACCCCGAAATTTGGGAAAAAATAGGGCCCTATTTTTGCTTGCAACTGTATATTTGCTACAGTTATAACTACATCTTCAAATTTATTATTTTATTTGACTAACATATTTTTGTAAAGTTATAATTTTGTTATAATACTTTGATATGTTTGCAGTGATTGCTATTTACTATTGTTCATAGTGTGAAAAGGTCTTTAACCTTAAGTTTAATGCCCCAGACCCCATCCAGGTTCAACCACCTGTGTCTAACAAAATCTTATGTGAGCATGATGTGAGCTCCCACCCAAAACCACTAGCCCCTGATGTTTTGGCATCAGCCCCGGATGTTTTAAAATCCTAGAAACGCCCCTGGACACAACACTGTCAGCTGCTTTTTCTTCTCACAATTGCAATTCTGGCCTTTTTTCCTGATAATTGAGAGATATAAACTAGCAGTTCTGAACAATTAAATCAAAACTGCGTGATATAAACTCGCAATTGCGAGATATAAAGTCAGAATTGGGACTTTTTCCCCCTCAGAATTGCGTAATACAAACTCGCAATTGCAAGTTATAAAGTCAGAATTGCAAGACAATTCTGAGAAATTAAGTTAGAATTGCAAGTTTGTATCACAAATTCTGAGAAAAAATAAAAGTCCGAAAATTGTGAGGTAAAAAGTCGCATTTTTTATATATAATGTTTTTATTCAGTGGCAGAAACAGGCTTCCATACACTATATGAGCTATTGAAACCGTCCATTTAACAAAATCTAGCATGTTTATGATCTGCATAGAAGGCTGTAGCGTTTAGTATCACAAAAATACCTACATTTTCGTGCTTAAATGAATAAAGGAAGGAAGTGACGTTTCCATTTTAACCTTATTTGTTATGAATTGTCCTTCTGAGCGAATTACTTGTTTGAATGATTCAGCCACATGTTCGTTTCTGGATGTTTTCGTGCTCTTGCGCGAATCATTTGAGAGAATGACTTACACTTGTTCGTTCCTGAATGAATCAATTTGGAACGGTGTGGCTGAAGATAATATAATGTAGCCACTTATTGACTTTACTATGAAACTTGCAGAAAGAGTCACTTAATTGGGATACCAAACAGTAAACAGAAGCGATGCAGCTTTATTTAAATTAACCACCTTTTACAACACGTAAGTAAACTGTTTTCTTTTAATGTTCGAGAGTTCAGATTCATTGATTAATAACTAGAAGAATAACAAACTGTAAAATTATAATAACAACCCCCCAAATCTTATCAAATGTATTTTCTATAAAACAGTTTGACTTCAATGTTCTGACACACTATGAGCTGTTGAAGCCATCAATTTAACAAAATCCAGCAAGTTTGTGATCTTCATAGAAGGCTGTAGTGTTTAGTATTACGAAAGTATTACCTTCATCTTCGTGTATAAATCAATACATGAAAATGACGTTTCTGTTGCTGCTTGGTGTTAGAATTTTAAGCGTATTGGTTAAAATAAGAGAAACCGGAATTAACTTCAATTTGCAACGATTTAGCTGAAGATAGTATAACTTCGCCACCTATTGGCCCAAATTTGAAACTTGCAAAATGAGTCACTAAATGCCATATCAGACATCAACGCGGGTTTAATAGGCTATCAACCACCATTTACAACACTTGATCTACGCTATTTTCTGTCAATGTTCAAGGCTTCTAATTTACTGATTAGTAGCCTAACTAGAACAATAGCAAACGGTAAATTTACTTACACTATATAAAATAAGTGTGTTTATGATTATGATATTGAATTGAAAAAATAAGATAACAAATACCAGTAATATCAAGCAGCATAGCGTGTTGTTTTTGTACATGTAAAATGACTGGAAGAGAATGACACCGGAAGCGCCATGCACTTGAAACGCTGCTAGGCTAATTCTATTTAAGGACGTGATTTAAATGTCGTATAAACCGCATTTATTTTTTATACGGACAGACCACTTTATTTCCCAACTCACCCACCAGATATTATATATATAAATCCCTAATCTACTATAAAATTGCTTTTATCAAAGGTTTGTGTTGGCAATCATTTTCTTTTCATTCGGACATTTGTGCTGCTTTTCAAAGGCACGGTAAACAGAAGGCTATACAAAAGTCTCCTTTGTTTGACAACATTTGCAAATATTGGTTATTAGAGTTAATTAGAGTGTAGCCGTTGTCATTAGCATCAAGTTGTCGAACGCTCTCGCTGAAACGCATTTGCCATGGCAACTCTAGGAACGTTCTCAGAATATTCAAGATACTATTATTTATTATATGTGGGCTCTGTTCTGTTTGTATTATAGACCTATATAGGACTGAATTCAGGTTAACCTGGACATTTTTTCCAGTCATCTCAATAAACAAAAGCAACTTAAATTCACCCTTTCTCCATCAGTTTGAAAATGGTTTCTTAAGTCAGGAGCTAAAAAAAATCTTTAAATGTCCAAGTGTGAAAGACGACATGGTGCATATGACATCTCAACCCAATGACCATTGGAATCTGCAAATAGATGCACAGACAAAAGTT
This sequence comes from Labeo catla, assembly GCA_012976165.1. Classification (NCBI taxonomy): domain Eukaryota; kingdom Metazoa; phylum Chordata; class Actinopteri; order Cypriniformes; family Cyprinidae; genus Labeo; species Labeo catla. The sequence goes on along the minus strand of VONZ01001280.1, from coordinate 20,028 downwards.
TGTTGATGCTCTTTCTTTCAGCCGTCATCAGCAAACCACCGGGTTGAACTGAGCCTCGCTGATTCATTCACTCTGAATAAAGTTTCCAAATAGCATCATGCTCTTGTAGCGCTGCAAAGCTTCTCTCTTCAAGGAATTGACCGGTTGGTGCCTCCATACAGCGACTCTGCCCTTTTCCCACACTGATCTGCGGGGGTTGGATCAATGTTTGGCGGAATACTTGCACTTAGAATGAAGACGTACAACGGTGTCGAATCAATGAGGCGGGAGGAAAGATAAGCCGTACTTGTGACGGTGGCTTCTAAGGATATTCCCTTCATAATACATTGTGTTCCCTTTGCAAGACTATAATTAATATTCTTCATTTTCTTGAAATCGTTCTGTTTTTGAACGCAGAGTAGCACAATTTAATTGATTAATAATGCATCTTTTGTTGTGGAGCTTGGTTAGTTGTCATGTTGGAAAATGTGTGAAAATTGCTGAGGCAAATAGAGCTTTTATGCTTCGATGAAAGCATTGTTGTCGCAATTATAATGTCTGAGAATGTGAGATGTCAAGTCTCACTTAAGATGACCCTGTTACCGTTTGTTACTAAAGAAACCATAATTACATTAGACATTCCCCGAGGGACTCTCAAGAGTTTTAATTAGGTTCAGTTTTGAGTGAGCAACGGACCAGCAATAAAACGCATGCAGAATGAATTTCTGCTGTTTATAATACTATCCACAATTTCATGTTACTTTAAGGGAAGTGTTTCAGACAGATTCAAACTTGTGTTTGAACTTATAGGATCTGTCTCAGAATCAGTTGGAATTGGCACTAAAAAAGCCGGTCAATTTGTTTCAGAGTTGCCGTACAGTACACCAGTCTCACTGTATGTTTTTTGATTCACTAGAACTAACCAGTTAATAAGAGTCAATTGCTTTTGAATGACTACTCTGATCTTGTTGTATGTTTTAGATTCACAAAAAAAAGGAAAAGAAAAGAAAAAAGAATCGACTCATAAGAGTTGATTGCTTTGGAATCAGGGATGGCACCAAAGGACTTACTGTGCCACTTTCCCCTCTTCTACCCACCTTCCTTAGCGTGATCGATTTCGAAAGCGAAAAAACAGTGTGCGTATGAAAGCAATTGCACGCTTTCGTCAATGTCAGCGATTGCACATGATTGCATGATTGTAGGCTTCCCACCTGACCTGAAACACTGCCCGCCAAGCCCCACCATTTGCCCAAAGTGATTTTGCCCACTAAAACTGAAAAGTACCGGCTGATTAGAAAAATTTGGATTTGCCGTACACTGGTCCTGTTGTATAATTTTGATTCACTGAAAAAAAACCCGGCTTATAAGAATCAGTTGTTTTGGAATCACCATACACTGGTTCTGTTGTATGTTTCTGATTCACTACAAAGAACCTGCTCATAAGAGTCACTTGTTTCAGAATCGCTCTACAGTGTTCCTGTTTTGATTCACTAAAATCAACCAGCTCATAAGAGTCAGTTGCTTTGGAATCAGTTCATACTTGCTCTGTTGTCCGTTTCTGATTCACTAAAAAGAACCAACTCATAAGAGTCATTTGCTTTGGAATCACCATACACTGGTCCTGTTGTATGTTTCTGATTCACTAAAAAGATCGGTCTCATAAGAATCATTTGCTTTGGAATCATAATACACTGGTCCTGTTGTATGCTTTTGATTCACTAAAAAGAACCAACTCATAAGAGTCAATTGCTTTGGAATCACCATACACTAGTCCTGTTGTGTGCTTTTGATTCACCAAAAAGAACTGATTTATAAAAATCAGTTGCTTCAGATTTGCAGTATATTAATCCTGTTGTATGTTTCTGATTCACTAAAAAGAACCGACTTATAAGAATCATTTGCTGTGGAATCATCATACACTGGTCTTGTTGTATGCTTTTGATTCTGATCCACAGAAAGAACTGACTCCTGAGAGTCAATTGTTTCGGAATCACTGTGCACTTGCCCTGTTGTATGTTTTTAACTCACTAAAAAGAACCGGGTCGTAAGAGTCAATCGATTTAGAATTGCTGTATATAGACTTGTCCTGTTGTATGTTTCTGATTCACAAAGAGAACCGAATCATAAGAGTCATTTGCTTTGGAATCATCATACACTTGTCCTGTTGTATGTTTCTGATTCACTAAAAATTGCTTTGGAATCATCATACACTTCTCTTGTTGTATGTTTCTGATTCACTAAATATAACTGACTCATAAGAATCATTTGCTTTGGAATCATCATACACTGGTCTTTGTTATATGCTTTTGACTCACTGAAAAGAACCGGCTCATAAGAGTCAGTTGATTTAGAATTACCGTATAGACACACGTCCTGTTTTATGTTTCTGATTCACTAAAAAGAACCGACTCATAAGAGTCACTTGTTTCAGAAATGCCATCCACTGTGCCCATTGTATGTTTTTAATTCCCTACAAAGAATATAGTGATGCTTTGTGTTTCTGAATCACTAAAAAGAACCAGAAGAGTCAATTGCTCGTGAATCAGACTACAATTGCTGTTTGTTTTTGCGTGCAGCTTGTGAGGACAATTCAATTTAACAGCATTTCCTGCCATTATTTCTCAGTATGTGTCACAGCTGAGTCTTAGATGCGTCTCTTAGCATGTTTCTCCTTTCCTAGAAAGGAAACATATTAGAGAATTGTTGACAGTGACACGCCACACAATCAAGTTGATGGAATTATATGATATATATTTTTTGACTGCTGACAATGTTTTTTCTCTACGTATTTACTTTATTTCTTATCTGCATTTCTCATCTTCTCTAGCTTGTTTGCTTATCTAGTTTTCTAATTAACTTGGCATTGTATATTATGCATATTTTTGGCTCTTAAAACAATAAAGGCATCTTCTATGCATTACATTTATTTAATTATTTGGCAGTGTTACTGGATTCCTGTTGGATTTCTTCCTCAAAACCACAGAAGCAGAAAATAGCTGAGATGTTAAAGCAGTTTTCTCTATGATTTTCTTGTATTTCCATCCTAAAAAGTGCGATTGCGCTTTACACATTTTGTACACAGATGAGGTCTGTTCTCCTGGATGGGACGGGTTGGTTTGCTGGCCTCAAGGTTCCCCAGGAACCGTCACCAAAGTGCCGTGTCCCAGCTACGTGTACGACTTCAACCACAACGGTACTTGCGAAACTTCTTTTAACCAATTTCACTAGTTCTTTTACAACAGTGTCTAGTCAAACTGTTTTGTTTCTTCGTTTTCCTAGGATTTGCATACCGTCAGTGCGACTTGAATGGGTCGTGGGTATCGGTGGAGAACAGAACTTGGGTCAATTATTCAGACTGTCTGCGGTTCTTGGCTCCAGGCATCGAAAAGGGCAAAGTAAGTCCAATTAAACAGGCGGGAAGAGTTTGTGTCTTATTGACAAGTTTCGAAAGCATTCAAGAGTTACTTTTTGATAACAACGGTCCAATGAAAAGTAGTTGGGGTTGGTTTCTTCAAACACAAAGTTGTAAGCCGTAAAGCTGCTTATTTCGATTCAAATGCTAGTCTTTGGAAATGTTTAGGATGTTGACTCAAGTGTTGTTGTGCTTCCAGAGGGACTTTTTCGAGCGGCTGCACATCATGTACACGGTTGGCTACGCGGTGTCCTTCAGCTCGCTGCTGGTCGCCATTTTCATCATCGGATACTTTCGGTAATTGAACATCGGTTCCCGGCAGACTGTGGTCCCGCGCGGCAAGTTAAAGAAACACTAATAACTCGGTGTATTCATTAAGAAGTTGCACAGCAAGCAAACGTATTACACTTGTTCTGGACAAGTGGCTGTTGAGAGACTCAAGCGGTACAATTGAGACAGACTCAGGTCTTCATCTTTAAAGACCTTCAGACATTAAATTAGCTGAAGAGTTCCCCGTTGGGGTTCAGCTATAACTGAACAACTTGTACTTTGCTTTTTCTAATTGAAAGCCTCCACTGAAGAGTGTTATTGGGTTCACATATATGCATAATTATTAGGACAACAAATGTAGCAAAACTAAACACACGCACACACACACAAAACATTTTATTTACTTGAAATATAATAAACATTAACTGAAATAAAATATGAAAAGATTATAACTAAAAATGAAATCTTAGTAAAAGTGACTAAAATGCACAACAAAATGACTAATAAAAAATTATTTCAAAGTATTATATATATATATATATATATATATTAATATATTATATTATATATATATTAAAAATAACAAAAGCATATAACACACTTACTAACAATTAAACCAAAATGATTGAATATTAATGTAAAAATCAAGTTTACAAAATAAATTAAAACTATTAAGAAATGCATATAAAACAATTTAAAAAATGACATAACACAATTACTACAAATTAAACTAAAAATACAAAAAAAAAGTAAAAAAAAAATTAGAAACCATTTAGAAATATAAAAAAATAACAAAAATGACAAAAGCACATACAAATACTAACATTTTAAAATAATGTAAAAAATAAAATAAAATAAAAACTATTTACAAATATAAAAAATAACAAAAATGACAAAACATAACACAATTACTAAAAATTAAAATAATGTAAAAATTAAAAATTGTAAAAATAAATTAAAACTACTTAGAAATATAAAAAATAACAAAAATGACAAAAGCACATAACAGTTACTAAAAATTAAGCTAAAAATTAAAAAATAACAACAATTAAACATTTAAAAAATGAAAACTAGAAATATTAAAAAAGAAAAAAAAAATGACAAAAAGCACATACAAGTACTAAAAATTAAGCAAAAAATTATAAATGTCAAAAATAAAAATTTAAAAAATGAAAACTATTTACACACACATTGCATAACACAATTACTAAAAATTAAGCTAAACAAAATTTCAAAAAATAAAAGAAAACTATTTCATAGAAATATTAAAAAAGAAAAAAGAAAAATGAACAAAAATAGCAATAGCACATACAATTACTTGAAATGTATTTAAAAAAATGATGTAAAAATTAAGTTAAAAATAAATAAAAAGCTACCTAAAAATATAATAAATTAACTAAAATGATAAAAGCATGTAACACAATTATTAAAAATGTAGCTAAAAAATAAAAATAACAAATCAAAAAAGAAAAATAAATGAAAATATTTAGAAATACTAAAAAAATGACGAAAGCACAAAGCACAATTACTAAAAATTAATCTATAAATACAAAATAATTTAGAAATTAAAATAAAAGCAAAATCTATTTGAAATTGTTAACAAAAACTATAATACTATATCAGTTACACTAAAAAACACAAATATGAAGATCAACATAAAACTCTTTAAAATGTTTTTCCATAAATTATTTTCCAAAATTAGAAACATGCTAGCAACATGCTAAACATGGTAGAAATATGTTAGCAACATTCTAATCATGTTAAAAACATACTAGCAACTGGCTAAAAAATCATGTTAGAAAAATGCTTCTAACTTGCTAATCATGCTAGAAACATGCTAACAATTTGCTAATCATCTTAGAAATATGCTAAAAACTCGCTAATCTTGGTAGAAACATGCTAGCAAAATGCTAACAACTTGTTATCATGCTAGAAACATGCTAGCAACTTGCTAATCATGTTAGAAACATATTAACAACTTGCTAATCATGGTAGAAACATGCTAGTCACATGCTAGCAACTTGCTAATCATGTTAAAAACATGTTAGCAACTTGCTAATCATGTTAAAAAAATGCTAGAAACATGCAAACAACTTGCTTATCATGCTAGAAACATGTTAACAACTTGTTAATCATGCTAGAAACATGCTAGCAACTTGTTAATCATGCTAGAAACATGCTAACAACATGGTAACAACTTATCATCATGCTAGAAACATTCTTAATTATGCTAGAAACATGTTAGCAACATGGTAACAACTTGTTATCATGCTAGAAACATGCTAACAATTTGCTAATCATGTTAGAAACATATTAACAACTTGCTCATCATGTTAAAAACATGCTTGTTTTTACAACTTGCTAATCATGCTAGCAACAGGCTAACAACTTGCTTATCATGCTAGGAAACATGTTAGAAATTGCTAATTGTTAAAAAATGCTAGAAACATGCTAACAACTTGCTTATCATGCTAGAAACATGCTAGCAACTTGCTAATTATGCTAGCAACATGCTAACAACTTGCTTATCATGCTAGAAACATGTTAGCAAATTGCTAATCGTTAGAAAAATGCTAGCAACATGCGAACAACTTGCTTATCATGCTAGAAACATGCTAGCAACTTGCTAATCATGCTAAAACATGTTAGCAACATGCTATCTATCTATATATCTATCTATCATCTCTTACAGACTGTATTGCCTTCAAAACATTCAAATTTTAAACTTTTAAAACTACTTTAAACTTCAAACTATTTCAGACTGAAAACCATCAAACTTAAAACATTTTAAAACTTTTTAAACTTTCTGGTCCGGTTTTCTCAAGCCAACTTAAAGTGTGTCTTGACAAACTTTTTTTTATCTAGTTTATTTATTATTATTTTTATTTATTAGTTTACTTGGTTACCAAGAAGACAACTGTGTCAATTAAGAGTCAGTTAAGATGTCAGTTGTGAACAGAATATTTTTACTGGACATAATTTCCAATCAAACTTTGATTTTGTTAAATTACGCAGAAAGAAAATATTTGATTTGTGTGTATATAAGATAACATTAGCTTTAGCAAGACAAAAAAAGCTTTTTGTCCTACAAATATTTGAATATTTGAATGAACGGTGGCTTGAAATGTGTGACAGAAATCATTCACTCATGCAGGTTTGAAGGGGAAAAAGCATAAAACCAACAAGATTCCCCTGTGATTAGCTGAAATGCAGAATTAGCTGAATCTTTTTCTCTCCTAGGCGTCTCCACTGCACCAGAAACTACATCCACATGCACCTCTTTGTGTCTTTCATGCTGCGTGCAGTCAGCATCTTCGTGAAAGACAGAGTGGTGTACGCTAATGGTGTACTACAGGAGTACGACACCATGCTAATGGACAACATCAGCACCGTCTCCATTTCCCCTCTTGACAAGACTCAATATGTGAGTGCAATAAATGGCCAATGCTGATGAAACTGGCCAAGTTTAATGATTTCTTTTTTTTTTTTTTTGGCTGAGGTGTACTACCTCTGGCTCAAATGACTTTGATTAACTTAAATTAAGTTAAGTTTTCTCTGCATTGATATGGGTTGAGTGTTCTTTGGTCATCAAATATTCATTCGGTCTTGTGCTGCACGAGCTTTAACAATGAATTGCACTGTTTGAAATGCATTAAAGTCTACTCCTGGCTGGGATGTTCTCTATTAGCTTGAAATTATAATTATGAAGTGCTATGTGTTCGAGTGATTTAAATTGAACATGCATTTCTTTCTATTCACTTCAAGATGAAGGTAGGAGGCTTTCAGGACTAATGCAGCAACATGAGGAGTGCAGCAAATGTGGATTTAATACTGCATCTGTGTATTTGACCATTCTTGTTAAGCCACTTGGAATGATGGGAAATGTTCACCCAAAAATGAAAATTACCCCATGATTTACTTACCCTCAAGCCTGGGTGTACACTTTATTCTTTCAGACAAATACAATTGGAATTATGTTAAAAAAAGTCCTGGCTCTTCCAAGCCTTGTAATGGCAGTAAATGGGTGTTTAGATTTCAAAATCCAATACATTTTTAAATAAGGACATTTATTGGACTTTAAAATCTCAACAGCCATTCACCGCCATTATAAAGATTGGAAGAACCAGGAGATTTTTTAATATAACTCTGATCGCAATTTTCTGAAAGAAGAAAGTCATATACATCTAGGATGGCTTGAGGGTCAGTAAATCATGAAGCAATTTTCATTTTTTGGTGAACTGTACCTCTAACGTTTAAAGAGTGGTCGCATTTACCGCTATTCAGCGAATTTTCGTGGATGAAATCCAGTCATTTCAATAGAAATCTGCACGTTTGTGAATTTCACTTTAGGGCAAAAGATTTGCGGGTGCAGGTTTAAGTTGCTCAAGCGAATTCTCACAAGACTTTTTTCTCTCAATTGCAAGTTTACATCTCGCAGTTCAGACTTTTACTACATAATTGTGAGTTCACATCACGCAATTCTGACTTTTTTTCGTAATTGCGAGTTTACATCTTGCCATTCTGACTTTTTTCTCACAATTGCGAGTTTACACCTCGCAATTCAGACTTTTATTCTGTAACTGCAAGACTACATCTTTCAATTTAGATTGTTTTTTCCGAAATTTCAAGTTTAGAGCTTTGCAAATTTTTAGAATTGCAAATTTACATCTCGTAATTCAGACTTTTTGCTTGCAATTGCGAGTTTACATCTTGCAATTCTGACTTATTTCGCAATTGTGAGTTTAGATCTTGGAATTCAGACTATTTTTCTCACAATTTTGAGTTTACATCTCGCAATTCTGACTTTTTTCTCTGAATTGTGAGATATAAACTTGCATATGCAAGAAAATATTAGAACTGTGAGCTGACATTTTTTCCTCTGAATTTCCTGACTTTAACACTCACACTTTAACTCGCAATTTCTAGTTTAAATTTCGCAATTCTGACATATTTTTCATAATGTAAAGTTTACATCTTGCAACTCTGACTCTTTTCTCGCAATTGCGAGTTTACATCTTGCAGTTCAGACTTTTTTCGCGCGAATGCGAGTTTTCATCTCACTTTTTTCTCTGAATTGTGAGATATAAACTTACAATTGTAAGAAAATATCAGAATTTCTTCCTCTGAATTGGACGTTTTAACTCGCAACTTCTAGTTTAGATTTCGCAATTATGACTGTATTTCTCACAATTGTGAGTTTATGTCGTGCACTTTTTTATTTTAGAAATCAAAAATATAAGTTTATATCACACAATTCTGAGAAAATGTCAGAATTGTGAGATAAAATCTTTTTATTTATTTGTATTCATTTTCGGAAAGAAGCTTCCGTAATATACTAAACAATTATTTGACCAATGTTTTTTTAGTGACACTCCCCTAAATTGGAAAATTGAGACTTTCCGACTGTTAAATGCACCATTGTGGTGGAATTCATACACATTAATTTCGTAAATACATTCATTCCAATTAAAAGGCTGCATAATAATGAACAGCTGTGCTATGATTGGCTAAATGCTACAGGATTCTGATTGGCTAATGCCAGCGTTGTTTGTATTTTCAGGTAGGCTGCAAGATCACAGTCTTATTCTTCATTTATTTCCTGGCAACCAACTACTACTGGATCCTAGTGGAGGGCCTGTACCTTCACAGTCTAATTTTCATGGCGTTCTTCTCTGACTCCAGATATCTTTGGGGTTTCACCCTCATAGGGTGGGGTAAGTGCACATGTTAAGATCAATCAGTAGTTGTTTTAAACATTGTTTATTTTACCCTGCCCAGACGCAGCCGAACCAATTTCACAGCTTGTTATGATAATTCTCATCTGAGGCTTACGTTATGTCTGCCTTCAAGAATCTCAGTCGAATCGTTTTGGTGTCCTTTGAGACGCAAACACTTACTTGAAGCCTTATTTATTCATACTTTATGTCTGATGCATAATACTTGGCTGGCAAGCCAAACAGACACCTTTGATGTGCAAATACTTTTGGGAAGGTTCCCGCATTCTTAGATACTTTGTTGAAAGCCGAACGACTGAGAAGCCTAAACATGTTTGTCCTACTTTAAACAGACCAACAGTGACACAGAGCAGCTTTGAAGTCACAGATAATGTGTATTACTTAAACAACATTTTGATCTTCCGAACATGTGTTATCATGATCAATAATGCATAATTAATGTTGCTGGCATCGATGTGTTTGCACTAGAGTAACCGCCTAATGAGGGTTAAATTTTTATATTCAAGCACTCTGAAACATTAGATCAAAAACACATCACTGGAACTTGTTTGCTGAGGTCTGCTTTTGGCTTCTTCATAATTAATAAACTCAGTGTTTAGGGAGACACATCATCATAAATCAGTGGCCGCTGGGTCTTACTCTAAGCGTGGTTTTTAAAGCCAGATTATTAACATATGAAGCCAAAGTGTAATTTTCTCAATATTAAAAAACTATCGCAGTATAATGCGCAGTGGCTGCTGTAAGCAATAACATGATATGAACAGCTGAGGCTGTAAACAAGGAAAATATATCATTTAAGGTCAGGAGGGTCAAGGAGACTTTCTGGAGGTTTTTGACTTGTCGGATCTCATCGGTTCACGATAAAACGAATAGAAAATTGTGTTGTTCCGGTGAGTTTGTGGCAAGTGTCGGACATGCTTCTGTGCTTGTATGCTGCATTACAGTTGATAAATCTTGTCATTTTCTAATTTGTGTGGCCGCAGGTGTTCCGGCTCTCTTCGTATCAACCTGGGCTGTCGTCAGGGCAACGCTAGCGGATGTAAGGTGAGCTCCCCGTACGTGATCCAGATTCTCAGTATGGTAAAACAGTCACACAGTTACAGACATACACACAGAGACACACAAGCTGTTCTATATATAAAATCTAATATAATATTTCTGTCTTTTTTTCTCTTAGGTGTTGGGAGTTGAGCGCCGGCAATATTAAATGGATTTACCAAGTTCCTATACTGACAGCAATTGGGGTGAGTTTTTTGGCAGTTTACCAACAAACACAAACTAAACTGTTCAGTGTTGTTTATATACCATTATAATATTTAGAATTATTTATTGCATATTTATGTTACATATTTGTTGCTAGTTTAGAACCAAATGTTGACTGACAGTGAAAATGAAAAATGAAAATTGAAAATTCTATCATTAATTACTCACCCTCATGTCGTTCCAAACCTGTAAGACCTTTGTTCATCTTCAAAACACAAATTAAGATATTTTTGATGAAATCCGAGAGCTTTCTGACTTTTCACAGACAGCGACACAACTACAATGTTTAAGACCCAGAAAGGTAGTCAGGACCAGTGTTGGGGAAAGTTACTTTTAATAGTAATGCATTACGATATTGCATTACTCCCTAAAAAAATAACTAATTACGTTACTTTTGCATTATTTTTAGATCTGGGCAGGGCTTACTTGTTTTTTTTGTAATATAAAAAGTTCTATTTATAGCAAATGTAAAAGCCATTTCACAACACTCAACACACAAAACTCTTCAGCATTAAAAAAACAAAGAAGCACAAATGTTTGCATATTTGTATGGTTGATTTGGATCATCAAAAGTCAGCAGTAAAGACACTGATTAAAGGAGAAGTCCACTTTCAGAACAAAGATTTACAGATAATATACTCACCTCCTTGTCATCCAAGATGTTCATGTCTTTCTGTCTTCAGTTGTAAAGAAATTATGTTTTTTAAGGAAAACATTTCAGGGTTTTTTCTCCATATAATGGACTGATATGGTGCCCCGAGTTTGAACTTCCAAAATGTTCCTCCAAAATGCGGCTTCAAACGATCCCAAATGCAGTTGTAAACAATCCCAGCTGAGGAAGAAGGGTCTTACCTAGCAAAACGATTGGTTATTTTAATAAAAAGAATACAATTTATGTACTTTTTAATGCCAAACGCTCATCTTGTCTTGCTCTGCGTGCACCGTTTTTGTTCCGGTTCATGTCGAAAAACACATCTCATGTTCTCCCTCAACTATAAAATCACCCTAAATCGCTGTTTTACGTTTTTTGTTAAGGGTGTTTGATCTTCTTTGCATGTTCACTTTGCAAAGACTGGGTCGGTACTTCTGCAGCGATGTAGGATGATTTTGAAATGATTTTTGAAGTTGAGGGAGAAAATACGATTGGAGTTTTTCGACATACCCTAACTGTTTTGAGCCAGAATACACAGAGTTCAGGGAGAGAAAGGCAAGATGAGCGTTTGAGATTAAAAAGTATTTAAATTATTTTTTTTTTTAAATGAAAAAAACAATTATTTCACTAGATAAGACCCTTCTTCCTTGGCTGGGATTGCTTACAACCCCATTTCAGAAGTTCAAACTCGGGGCACCATATCAGTCCATTATATGGAGAAAAACGCTGAAATGTTTTCCTCAAAAAACATAATTTCTTTACGACTGAAGAAAGAAAGACATGAACAAGACATGACAAGGGGGTGACTACATTATATGTAAATCTCTGTTTTGGAAGTGGACTTCTCCTTTAATAAAATGAGATTAAATACAGGTTAGGTTTGGTGTATGTAAGTAATACTGAAGTGGAAAAAAAATGTGAAATTGGCCTTTAAAAATATGTTTAAAATTGAAATCTGCAGATGCAAATAGATAAAGTGGAATAAAATAAACATTTTTAAAATTTAACCATCTAGACCTGTTACCAAAGCTACTGTACTAAAAAATACTTTGCTTTACTTTATGTAAAATATGTTTTTCTGTTAACGAGTGGTCCCAAACTAGCTGCCAGCTGGCTAACTTAAAGCTCACCCAAAAATAAAAATTACCCCATGATTTACTCACCCTCAAGCCATTGTAGGAGTATATGACTTTCTTCTTTCAGACGAATACAATCCGAGTTAAATAAAAACAATATCCTGGCTCTTTCAAGCTTTATAATGGCAGTGAACGGCTGTTGAGTTTTTGAAGACTTTGAAAAATACAGCTTATAAAGTTTTAAATAAGGATATTTTTCTTTCATAAACAAATCATTTCACTTCAGGAGGCCTTTATTAACCCCCCAGAGCTGTGTGGAGTACTTTTCATGAAGGATGGATGCACTTTATTGGACTTCAAAATCTCAACAGCCATTATAAAGCTTGGAAGAGCCAGAATATTTTTTAATATAACTCCGATTGTATTTGTCTGAAAGAAGAAAGCCATATACATATAGGATGACTTGAGGGTGAGTAAATCATGGGGTAATTTTCATTTTTGGGTGAACTATCTCTTTAAATGTACAGGTTACTTCTGAACCTGTTTATTTTATTTTGACCAACTGAAAAGATTTAACTGATGGATACAGTTAAGAAAGGTCAAGGCTACTGCAATGGGACAGGCCAAAACAACCATTTTCGAGTTGGCGGGCTAGAAACATTTAAGAAGTTTAAAACAAACTACTCATTTTGTGTTAATTGTATGTTGGATAATAGTCTATCGAACGCATCTAACAGTTCTCATTGCAAAACATGGGATTGGTGCCTCGCGGAACGCCAAATTGCACCATATTGGTGAAAAGTGCCATCAAAGCAGTTGTTAAGAGGCACAGCTGTCTTCCCATTAACCCCGAATTCAACCCCGTGCTCTGAACGCGATCCACGCTAAAAGAGCTCGTCAAAGTCCCGTAATCTGGTGTGTCAAAGGGTCGATGTGGAAAGCGGCATGCTGTCGTTTATTGACGTTCTGGGACTGAATGTGATTGACCAGTTAGCGGTTGCATGCATATATTTATCTGCTGGATGGGCAGACGGAGACATTATGCTGTTAATTATCGGCTTTGCCGAGCATAAGCGCTTCCCACAGTAATGGAGCTCCGATTTCAAGAACGTCTGGACCGTTGCACACCGGGAGAGCTGTAATTATGTGACAGAATGCAAATGTATTTCTGTCCTTGCTGCCTGTCAGCAAAACATATAAATTAGGACTTAACACACATGGATGAATTTGTGCACAAGCACTCATGACTAACAATTTCTATGGTGTATTGATTACAATGTCTAAATGGACTAAAGCCGAATAGGAAAAAAGTGTTTAAACCTAGTGAAACTTTCACGGCTCACATGTGATGGAATAATTCCCAAGTGGGAAAAAAAAAATAAGCAGAATGGAACTTTTTGCACTGTTTAACACTTGCACAAAGGAGAATTTTGTCAGAGTGGAAATGACATTTTAAACACTTTTGGAATAAAATTGCTTAATTGTCCTGCAAATGGTAATTTCAAAGCTGTCCCCAAAACACACAGTTAAATATTATTTTCACACTTTTTGAGCAATTTTACAAAATTACAGCTTGATTTGAAAATCACACAGTAAAAACTAAAGTAATATTCACCTGTTGTCTTTATACTGTACATCTCGTCTCATGTTATTGCAATAACTATAAATAAAAAAATTAAAAAGTGAAATTGTGAAATTTTAGCAGCCATATCTGATGGACAGCCATAATTATTAAGTGTTTATCATTTTAGACTGTCATAGTTTTTAAAATGTAATGCAATAATATTTTATATATATAATATTTACCAAAAAATAATTTTAAAGATATGTGTCACGGCGTGGTGTGCGGGGAATGAGGAGTACTGACGAGGAGGTCCAGGACATTCACATTTATTAAATAATCCATAATATGAAATGGGAACGAACAGGAACAGCAAGGAATCCACACGCACGCAAAAGAAAGACAACGGAATGAGAATACTAAATGACATATAAAGACTTTAAGAACCTACGACCAAACTGTGAACACAACCAAACTTAAATACACAGACTAATCAGGGGGAGACAGGTAAAATCGATTAAGCAGTGACGTAATAATTAGAGATGGAACAGGAAAGACCAAATAAGGGCATACATGGGGAAAAACACACAAAACAGTCCACAGGGGTGTGACAATATGATATAAAACATTATGCATATATATATACATATAAATGTAATTGAAATTATATATATATAGTGTCAGTATTGTTTATTAAATACAGTAATAAAACAAAATAAAATATATTCATAATAAAAATGTATTTTATATACCAAATGTTACTTTAATTGTATTATTAATTTCTGAATAAAACATTACTTCCTTTCTTAATTTTATTTTTAGACTGTAATAGTTTTAATGTACAATATAATGTACACAATTTTACATTAAAAACAGAAACATTATGTTATATAATATTATGTAACTTTAACAATATAATATATGTAAAACATATTTAAATCTAATTTAATATAATGTAACGTAAAATATATTTTAATATATTTAGTAATTTTATATATTTTTTATTTATTTAGTAATATTTATTGCAATTTTATATATTCATATTTTTGGATGGATATTAAACTAGAGAGAGAGAGAGAGAGAGAGAGAGAGATGATAAAATATAATTTAATGTAATGTAATGTAACACATTGAAAATATATTTTAACATATGTAGTAATTATATATATATACAATTTATTCATATTTATTTATTAAAATTTTATATATACATTAAAATACACACACACATATATAGTCAATACTATTTTTTTGAATGGATATTATAAATTATAGAGAGAGAGAATGAGATGATAAAATATAATTTTTATTTATTCATTATTATGTCATCTTTATAGAAAGTGTTTGACCCTTTTGCTCAAATGAATTATGAAACAACACAATTATAAATGAATCCCTGTTTCTCTCTTGCAGCTGAACTTTATTCTGTTTGTAAATATCGTACGAGTTCTGGCCACGAAGATCCGAGAAACGAACGCGGGGCGGTACGACACTCGTAAACAGTACAGGTGAGTGCATGAAATTACTGTTATGCTGGTACATGACCTCATATGAGGATCTATACTATATGAAATTGGATTTGAAATTGTTTTTCACCAGTGTCAAATTACATGCAGATCCAGCAGTTGCCGTTTCTGACGGTACCTGATTCCATAAGCCCAAAAGTACAAGTGTTACTTTATAATATACAGAATAGGTTCCTTCCAGCCCATGCAGCGACTGGATTCTGTTTGCCTGTGTTTTTGTGGTTGTTTTCGGCAAGGTGGAGTGTTTGGACATCACTGGTGAGATATCCAGGAGAGGACTGTAATTTTCCAGAGGGTGTTTGAAAGGCTTTCTCACATGAGCAAGAGAGGAGAAGGAGAGAGAGAGAGAGATCTTCTTATAGTGCGGCTTTTATTAACAGCATGTCTGCCTTTGGGTAAATGTTACAGGATCTTTCTCACTAATAGTGTACGAGTGGAACCAACTGTAAGGTCAGTCTGTATAGTGATAGTCTTGTATCAAAGCTGCCTGTTAATCAAGCAAATCCCTCTTGTCTTTGTTAATAATGTTCTCGCTGCCTTTGAAGTACAGTTTTACTGTTGGCAGCTCTTTAATGATGCTCAAAACTGCTCTAAAGTAATCCATATGCAAGAAAACTCACTAACACCATGCTAGAGTGTTCTGGGTCATTGCTGGTTGTTTAAAACATCCGATGATCACTGCAAATTATATCCTGTCGAAAATCTAACATAAATAATGACGAACGATGTCCTTACTATCTTTCTGGGCCTTGAAGGTGTCAGTTGTGTTGCTGTCTATGCAGTGTCAGAAAGCTCTCAGATTTCATAAAAGATATCTTTACTTGTGTTCCGAAGATGAACAAAGGTCTTATGGGTTTGTTATTAATGGCAGAATTTTCATTTTTGGGTAAACTATCCCTTTAAGTGTGATCTGACTGATCGCTGTAGCACCTCATTTTAGGTGACTGCACGGAGCGAGAGTCTCCTTTCACTTTAATACAAGTTATAACCCAAAATAAACAAGAATGAACATAAGAAGCTGTGTTTAAAAATAAAGTACAGCTTACTGAGATGTATCACGTCTCATGTAATCACTCATGTAATCAGCTCAAAAAAATATGTCAAATACAGCAGCGTGTGTACAAAATGTCACTTAACGTTGCATTTCAATCAGGAAAGTTATCCGCAGTGTTCACAGTTGGTTAGTTAGCTATAAAAACACTGTATATTTAAATAAATCCTTAAAAAAGTTTTTTTGAAACTACCTTATGTGCACTTGAGTGGTACACAAACAAATTAGTTTTGAGTGTGATTATTATCTTTAAAAACAAAAGTATAATAATAGCCGTTAAATATAACATTAATAATAATTCTAATAATAATTAATAATAATTAACCAAAAGATCTATTTTGGCATCAACAGACGACATTATGAATAATTTCTTAACAAAACCAAATTATTGTATCGGTATCAGCATTAGCAAATGTCATTATGAATAATTCCTTAAGAAAACCAAAATTATCAGCATTGGCATCGGCATCAGCAGATGTCATGAATAATTCCTTAAGAAAACCAAATTATCAGTATCGGCATCAGCAAACGCCACTAAATAATTCCTTAAGAAAACAAAAGTATCGGTATCAGCATCAACAAATGTCATTATTAATAATTCTTTAAGAAAAATGTATCGGTATAAGCATCAACAAATGTCATTATGAATAATTCCTTAAGAAAACAAAAGTATCGGTATCGACATCACCAGATGTCATTATGAATAATTCCTCAAGAAAAATATCGGTATCAGCATCAACAAATGTCATTATGAATAATTCCTTAAGAAACCAAATTATCAATTAGAAAAAACTGAATAATTCCTTAAGAAAACAAAGTATCGGTATCAGCATCAACAAATGTCATTATGAACAATTCCTTAAGAAAACAAAAGTATCGGTATCGACATCACCAGATGTCATTATGAATAATTCCTTAAGAAAACCAAATTATCGGTATTGGCATCCAAGTTATGGTATCAGCATCAGCAGATGTCATTATGAATAATTCCGTATGAAAACAAAATTATTGGCATCATTATCAGCAAATGTCATTATGAATAATTCCTTAAGAAAACCAAATTATTGGTATCGGCATCAGTAGATGACATTATGAATAATTCCCTAAGAAAACATAATTATCGTATCGGCATCAGCAGATGTCATTATGAATAATTCCTTAATACCAAATTATCAGTATCTGCATCAACAAATGTCATTATAAATAATTTCTTAAGGACACCAAATTATCAGTATAATCAACAGCAAATGTTATTATGAATAATTCCTAAGAAAACTAAATTTTTGGTATCAGCATCAGCAGATGTCATTATGAATAATTCCTTAAGAAAACCAAATTATCAGTATTGGTATTGGCATCAACAGATATCGTAATAAATAATTCCTTAAGAAAACGAAATTATTGGTATCGGCATCAGTAGATGTCATTATGAATAATTCCTTAAGAAAACAAAATGATCAGCATCGGAAAACGTCATTATGAAAATTCCTCAAGAAAAACAAAATATCATCAGCATTAGCCAATGTTATTAATATCATCAATAATTCCTTAAGAAAACCGAATAATTGGTATCTGCATCAGCAGATGCCATTATTAATAATTGGCTATCGGCTAAATTTAGTATCAGTGCATTCCTACTTATAAATATAATTTGAGGTTTCATATTTATAAGAGCCACAAGTTACTTATTTCTTTATATGGATGTGCATATTAAGAATTGTGAATGAAGTGAAACATATTTAAATATATCAAAAAACCTTCCCGTTTACCATTAATTTTGTTAATAAACATTCTTAAAAAAAGTTACTGGAATATAAATAGGATAGATTGATGGGCAGTTTAGTTTGCACTGAAGTGAAATATAGATTAATAGATATGTATTATCTTAATCATGTGTGAAAGTATTAGAGCCACTGCTGAGAGTGTTTTAAATCTATAGGGGTTTGATAACCTCCAGTGAAATTGAATCTAGGCAATGAACACTATTAAAGACGTTATGGATGAATGGACACAGTCGCTTTTTACTCTTAATGAGAGTCAGACTTATGCTCTGAACTTGAATTAATTAAGCAATTTCCATGTGATTTGAGCTCAGCGCTGGTCTCCTCTGCTTCTGTGACGCTTTATTTGAGGATGTGAAAACAGCAGAAAGGCTGCCCGACTCAAAACTCAGTTCAACTTTTTCCAATGTTCTGGCCTGTAATGAAATAATCAGCCTTTAGACAGACATTGACTATCACTCTCAGTGTCTCACTCTCATTTTAATTTCAGTCTCTCAGCAGCACGACAGAGGCTGTTTTCCATCAGTTTTCCATCATTTTACTCAGTGTGAAGTCCAAAACCACAGTAAAACCATGATGTTTTTGGAACTACCTTGGTGTACCATGTAAATAACGTGGTACCATGATATAACCATCACAGCTGTACTGTTTTGTAAAGTTGAAAATAGTGATGGGAAAAAAAATCTATGGGTTTGGCACCCACTACACTGGTTTGCTGGTTTGTAGGTTGTTCTGAGTAGTTGCTAAGTGGTCTGTATGGTTTTTAGGGTGTTCTGGGTGGGTTTTAGGGTGTTTAGAGTGGTTGATGTGGTGTTTTGGATGTTTAAGGGTGTTCTAAGTGGTCACTATGATGTTCGGGTGGTTTCGAGAGTGTTCAGAGTGGTTGCAATGTTTGCTGTGTGGTTTTTAGATTGTTCTGAGTGGTTGATATGGCGTTTGGGTGGTTTAGGGTGTTCTGAATCGTTTCTATGGTGTTATGAGTAGTTTCTGGAGTGTGGGTTTCTGGGTGATTTTTAAGGGGTTTCAGAATGGTTGATGTGGTGTTTTGGGTGTTTGAGGATGATCTAAGTGGTTGCTATGTTTGCTGTGTTATTTTAGGGTGTTCTGAGTGGTTGCTCTGGTGTTTTGGGTGATTTCTATGGTGTTCTGTGAGGCTGGTATGGTGTTTTGGGTGTTTTAGGGTGCTCCGATGTGTGTTTGTTTGGGTGTTTGTATGGTGTTCTGTTGGTTTTTAAGGTGTTAGGTGTGAGTGGTTACTATGGCATTATGGTGGTTTTTAGGTATTCTGGGTGATTAGTATGATGTTATGGGTGTTTTTAGGGTGTTGTGAGTTATAACTATGGTGTTTTGGGTCATTTCTATAGGGTGTTATGGGTGGTTTCTATGTGTTCTAAATGTTAAGGTGTTCTGGGTGTTTTTAAGGGTGTTCACAAGGTTGTTATGTTTGCTGTGTGGTTTTTAGGGTGTTCTGAGTGGTTGATATTGTGTTTTCTGTGTTTCTAGGGTACTCTGAGTGGTTACTATGCTGTTCATGTGTTTTTAGAGTGTTCTGGGTGGTTTTTAGGGTGTTCTGGTATGATGTTATGGGTGTTTTTGGGGTGTTATGAGTTGTTACTATGGTATTTTGATTTCAATGTGTTCTGTGTGGTTTTTTGGGGGGGTGTTCTGAGTGGTTGCTATGGTGTTTTGGTTGTTTTTAGGGTGTTCTGAATGGTTACTATG
>VONZ01001279.1:0-177517 GCA_012976165.1 Labeo catla | reverse complement strand
GATGGGACAGCACTCACCACCCAACTTTTGGTAGCAACAGCCGCATCGATTAATCGCTCCTTTACAGCCTTGGCGTCTTTGTTCTCTTCTTCATAATCTTCCATTCAAAAAAGTAAGCACGTGCAACAAGTTTGGCGTTTCTTCTTACAGTGTTTTTTGGCGGTTTTGGCAAACCCGTTTGGCGTTTTGCCCCTTCTTAAATACAGGTTTGGTGACCTCTGACCAGCGAATTTGCGTCACGTGAAACCATGAGACCAACAGCAGGTCGATACGTCACAGCATGACGTCGTAGCTGAATTAAAATTACATACATTTAAAACTGCAGGAAAGATAAGTAGATTGTGTGTTTTGACATTTTAGATTTATTATTTGTTATGTTTTGAATTTAAGCCTTTTAAAAATCCGCTCAGCAGGCGAGCAGCGAACAGATATCTTCATACATTCAAATACATTAAAACTACATAAAATTAAACTAAACCACATCAAAGCATAGGGAAAACAGTGCTATCATGTGCCAGATAAAATTTGCAGCATGCCAGCGAGGATCTAGTGGAGAAATCAACACAAAATGAACACAACTGCACACAGAAGATTTATAACATGGTTAAAGGTGCAATAGGAGATCTTGGAAAATGTTAACGTGATAGCACTGAAAGCGAAAGTTCAAATCGCCGTCCATCACACGTCCAGATACATGGGGATCGTGTGAGGAAAAATGTACACAAACATGCATTTAACTCAGGTCACATACAGAAATAAAATCTATAAAATAAAGAGAGACAGGTGCCTGTAGAGCGAGTCATTAGGGACTTTAAGCAACAGCCTCCAATGGAACGGCTATGATGACCGGAAGTAAGCTGTTATACCGCCGTAGCCGAGACGTAATAATCACTAAGCAACTAGGTGATGATGTACAAAAGCAGACATATCTTTTTACAAATGTAAACATCGTTAAAACTGGCTTAAATTTAAAACATATCAACAAAGATTAAATAAAAGACTAATGGTAGAATCCTATACTGATGGAATTACAGTGGTATATACTATAAAATGTAACATTTATCTACCTAATCTGTGACGTTGTATAGACTACGGCAAACCAGCTGTTCTCCCGTAGTAGACGGCTACAGTAGAACGTCAAGAAGTGGCAGTTAAAGTCGTGAATGCGCAATATGACGTCGGAATGCCGTTGCCGTTCCATCAGTGGCTGCTGCTTAAAGTCCCTATTTCTTCACTTTTCCAGAACGTACAGAAACACGTTATGCACATGCGCAGTTGTCAATCTGCCATAAAACTACCGTAATGCTCTAGTGGCCTTACAGCATCACATGTCATTAACCGTGATAACACTTTATAGTACTGTTAGTAAAGTATTACAATACCAGGAAGGAATATCAGTTTGTTGATGCTTGCCAACTTAGCCCTTGCTATAAACAGCATGGGCGTGGGAACTATTGAATGCGGGTGGGACAGGACCCACCCACTTTTGAAGACCAATGATATCGGACCCACGCACTTTTACCATCTCTAATTTGGGGAATATGTCTGTGCACGTTCAGAGCGCCATCAGTCAAATCCATTCCACATGAGGAATGCGCTAATAGATTAAGCTCTATGGTCATGCATATGAACAGGCAGCATCTGGGGTGGAGGAGTGGACGGAGTGGGCGCGGGCGCAATCATCAAACATATTTCAAAGGAAGGAGGGGGAGGGGGGGTTACGGTCCTGACCGCATCGCTGTCTTTGCTGTGAGGAGTGCAGCAGGCGCGAATATTCCCTAAACAGACCAAAGTAAATTCCCTAAACAGACTGCTAAAGACTGATATCAGACTGATATCAGTCGGCAATCGCAGGCAGTTTCTTTCAAATAGAAACATTTTTTGTTAATATAAAATAACTTGAAAAAAAGTGTCAGGTCTTCGGTGTAAAATTAATATTTTTCATATTTTTGAACAGTTATCTCAGATTTGCCAGCGATCTCCTCTAATTGGCGTCAGATACATTTTATATTAATAAACATTAACTTCAGATACCAGTCAGCAATCGCAGGCAGTTTCTTTCAAATAGAAACATTTTTTGTTCCTAGAAATAGCAGAAAAAAAGTGTCAGGTGCTGGTTAAAATTAATATTTTTCATATTTATGAGCGGTTATGTCAGATTTGCCAGCGATCTCCTGTAATTGGCGTCAGATACATTTCATATTAATAAACATTAACTTCAGATACCAGTCAACAATCGCAAGCAGTTTCTTTCAAATAGAAACATTTTTTGTTCATATAAAATAACTTGAAAAAAGTGTCAGGTCTTTGTTGTAAAATTAATATTTTAAATATTTTTGAACGGTTGCCTCAGATTTGCCAGCGATCTCCTGTAATTTGCGTCATATACATTTTATATTAATAAACATTAACTTCAGATACCAGTCAGCAATCGCAGGCAGTTTCTTTCAAATAGAAACATTTTTTGTTAATATAAAATAACTTGAAAAAAGTGTCAGGTCTTTGGTGGAAAATTAATATTTTTCATATTTTTGAAGGGTTGCCTCAGATTTGCCAGCGATCTCCTGTAATTGGCGTCAGATACATTTTATATTAATAAACATTAACTTCAGATACCAGTCAGCAATCGCAGGCAGTTTCTTTCAAATAGAAACTTTTTTTGTTCATATAAAATAACTTGAAAAGTGTCAAGGTCTTTGGTGTAAATTTATATTTTTTCATATTTATGATACGGTTATATCCAGATTTGCCAGCGATCTCCTGTAGTGGCGATGAATGCATATATTAATAAGCATTAACGCTGGATACCAGTCAGCAATGCATGAAGCAGTTTCTTTCAGAATACAAAGGAAACATTTTTTGTTTATATAAAATAACTTGAAAAAAAGTGTTAGGGCTTTGGTGTAAAATTAATATTTTAAATATTTTTGAACGGTTGCCTCAGATTTGCCAGCGATCTCCTGTAATTGGCATCAGATACATTTTATATTAATAAACATTAACTTCAGATACCAGTCAGCAATCGCAGACAGTTTCTTTCAAATAGAAACATTTTTTGTTAATATAAAATAACTTGGAAAAAAGTGTCAGGGCTTTGGTGTAAAATAAATAATTTAAATATTTTTGAATGGTTACCTCAGATTTGCCAGCGATCTCCTGTAATTGGCGTCAGATACATTTCATATTAATAAACATTAACTTCAGATACCATTCAGCAATCGCAGGCAGTTTCTTTCAAATAGAAACATTTTTTTGTTCATATAAAATAACTTGAAAAAAGTATCAGGTGTTGTGGCAAAATAAAATCGACTCTCACCAAAGTAAGAGACAAAGTCAATCAAATGTCTTTTAGATATTTATTCTTCGCAAAGAAGGTCAGACAGTCATACAGAAACACAGGTTACTACAGAGTGCGTCCCAGAAGGGATGGCTCACTCCAATTTATATCTCTTCCCTAGCCTTCAAGGTTACATCTCCTAACTGGTAACTTTCCACATGTAGTAAGAGTCAGACAAATACATTCTGCTACGTCATACTCCCAAGATTAAAATCTTTATATTTAGGGCCTTATCACCCTTCTCTTATGTCATTCTTATAGCAGGTCTAAATAAAGCAGACCCTTACACAATATTCCGTAAGCAAATAGATGAGTAAAATTAATTTTTCTTTCACACAGGTCTTTGGTGTAAAATGAATATTTTTCATATTTTTGAACAGTTACCTCAGATTTGCCAGCGCTCTCCTGTAGTTGGCGTCAGGTATATTTTATATGAATAAACATTAACTTCAGATACCAGTCAGCAATCGCAGGCAGTTTCTTTCAAATAGAAACATTTTTTGTTCATATAAAATAACTTGAAAAAAAGTGTCTGGACTTTGGTGTAAAATAAATATTTTAAATCAACTTAGGCTCATTGGACATACGTGCCTCTATATACATTTCTGGAAACCCAAGTGGAAAAAAAAAAAAACAAAAAAAAAAAAAAAAAACTTACCTATATGTACCAATCACTGCAGTTTCCAGTTAAAATGAGGCAGTAACTTTGATTCCTTTTCAAACACAGTATGATTTACAAGCAGAGTTTTGATTAATAAATCCTAATTTTCAGACGATTACTACTGCTTATATTATGGTTTTAAAACAATTTTAACATCCTGCGCGATTTCAAAATTGATACTTTAGAATGTTGTCGTCACATATACAGCTTCATATATATATATATATATATATATATATATATGAGTTTTCTAACGTAGTCAGTTTCCTCACTAACTAGGCCTTCGAACCCGTGAAACTACGATTCGACAAAACAGCTAAAATCACAATGAGGAAGTAAAAATAGCACAGCTGCATCATTAATAAACATTAACTTCAGATACCAGTCAGCAATCGCAGGCAGTTTGTGTCAAATAAAAACATTTTCTTTTTATATTTTGAAAAGCGTGTCAGGGATTTGGTGTCAAATAGATACATTTCATATTTTGGTAAGGTTACATTACACTTGCCAGTGATCTCCAGGAGTTCGCGTGAAATACATTATATATTGATAAACATTAACTGAATACCAGTCAGCAATGAAGGCAGTTTGTGTCAAATAAATACATTTTCTGTCCATATAAAAAAAAAACTTGAAATGTGTGTCAGCGCTTTGGTGTCAAATAAATACATTTAATATTTTGGTAAGTTTACATTATACTTGCCAGCGATCTCCAGGAGTTCGCGTCAAATACATTATATATTAATAAACATTAACTTTAGACACCAGTCAGCAATCACAGGCACTTTGTGTCAAATAAAAACATTTTCTTTTTTATATAAGATAACTTGAAAAGTGTGTCAGGGCTTTGGTGTCAAAAAAAAAACCTTTCATATTTTTGAAAGGTTAAGTTATACTTGCCAGCAATCTCCAGGAGTTCGGGTCAAATACATTATATATTAATAAACATTAGCTTCAGATACCAGTCAGCAATCGCAGGCAGTTTGTGTCAAATAAAAACATTTTCAGCTAGTGAGGCTGGAAAAACTCACATCCGGCACCCGAACCATCAGCACTGGAGCTCCACAGGGCTGCGTTCTCTCCCAACTGCTCTTCTCCCTCTACACAAATGACTGCACCTCTGTCAAACTTCTGAAGTTTGCAGATGACACCACAGTCATCGGTCTCATCTGGGATGGAGACGAATCTGCTTACAGACAGGAGGTTAAGCAACTGAGTCTCTGGTGTAGTCACAACACCCTGGAGCTCAACACGCTCAAAACTGTAGAGATGACAGTGGACTTACAGAGAAAGCCCCCTGCACTCACCCCTCTCACCATCATGAACAGCACTGTGGCTGCAGTAGACTCATTCAGGTTCCTAGGAACTAACATCTCCCAGGACCTGAAGTGGGACATTCACATTGACTCAATTGTGAAAAAAGCACAGCAGAGGTTGTACTTTCTTTGTCAACTGAAAAAGTTCAATCTACCACAGGCACTGATGACACAGTTTTACTCTGCTGTCATTGAGTCAGTTCTATAACTGTCTGGTTTGGGGCAGCCAGTAAATCAGATATAAGAAGACTGCAATGGACTGTTAGGACAGCAGAAAGGATCATTGTTGTGCACCTGCCCAATCTTCAGGACTTATGCATCTCCAGAGTGAAGAAACGGGCAGAAAACATCATCCAAGACCCTTCTCACCCCGGACACAACTTGTTTGCACTTCTCCCCTCAGATCCCTGAGCACTAAAACATCTAGACATAAAAACAGCTTTTCCCCAAATGCCATCTCCAGCTTAAACAGATAAACATGAATCATTACCTGGGTTCTACAATTCATTTCTGTATTTCTTTCTCCATTTCTAATTATTGTTTCTTTCTGTAGTATTATTATGTAAACTTCTGTAGTATTATTATGTAAATACTCATGCACATCTCTTATTTATATAGCTGTATATAAAGAAATAATGCACAAATCTGTACATAAATCATCTGTTCCAGATTCATACATTATTATTTATTTTTAAGTTTTTATTTTATTTAAATGTTGTATGTATGTATGTATGTATGTACCAGGAGCACCTTAAAAAACCACAACAAATTCCTTGTGTGTTTGCGCACACTTGGCGAATAAAGCTAATTCTGATTCTGATTCTATATGATATTCAGAAAACAAAAACAGAATATGTAATCTTTGAGACTGCTATTATACGATTAAAAATGTAAACAGGTCTATAGTAATGCATAGCATTCACATGTGAATCTCTGAAAGACAGACATTAACAAATACCAGCAACACATAACATCAGATGAGCGAATATTGCAGTGCCCTAAAGTTGGTTTTATTTTGGACATTCCTTAGACATTCACACAGCAAATTAAGGGACTGTCTCAAAAGTGCATAAAATAATAAAAAAGGTATGCATTCCAAGATTCCAAAACATCCAAAGTATCAAACTAATAAAATGTAAAGGTGTGAACTACATGGAAATGCATTAATACATAATTGTAAGCTGTGAATGTGATTTTGAATTTACATTGTTACTACACAGTACTCCAACATTTTCCTTTAAATCATAGAAACGGGTGTTGTTATGACACCTGTACTACATTCAGTAACACTTCTAACACATTATACGCAACTTGGATTTCGGAAAAGTCATTTTGTGTATTTTTATTGATTTATTGAAATCTACAAATCTATCCAACTTCCTGGTCATGGGACCCAATGATGTCACACCAGCTTTAAAATCTTCACACAATCTTGACACACATCTTACACCACTTGGAATTTGGAAATATAATTTTGTGTATTTTTAATGAATTTTTCAAATATTAAAATCTATATAACTTCCTGGTCATGTGACCCGATGATGTCACACCAGTTGTAATATCTTCACACAATCTTGACACACATCTTACACCATTTGGAATTTGGAAATATAATTTTGTGTATTTTTTATTAATTTTTCAAATATTGAAATCTATATAACTTCCTGGTCATGTGACCCGATGATGTCACATCAGTTGTAATATCTTCACACAATCTTGACACACATCTTACATCACTTGAATTTGGAAATATGATTTTGTGTATTTGTAATTAATTTTTCAAATATTAAAATCTATATAACTTCCTGGTCATGTGACCTGATGATGTCACACCAGTTGTAAAATCTTCACACAATCTTGACACACATCTTACACCACTTGGAATTTGGAAAAATGATTTTTGTGTATTTTTAAATGTTTTTTTTTTATGTATATATTTAAATCTATATAACTTCCTGGTCATGTGACCCGATGGTGTCACACCAGTTGTAATATCTTCACACAATCTTGACACACATCTTACACCACTTTAATTTTGGAAAAGTCATTTTGTGTATTTTTATTGATTTATTGAAATCTACAAATCTATCCAACTTCCTGGTCATGGGACCCAATGATGTCACACCAGCTTTAAAATCTTCACACAATCTTGACACACATCTTACACACTTGGAATTTGGAAATATGATTTTGTGTATTTTTAATGAATTTTTCAAATATTAAAATCTATATAACTTCTTGGTCATGTGACCTGATGTCACACCAGCTGTAATATCTTCACACAATCTTGACACACATCTTACACCACTTGGAATTTGGAAATATGATTTTGTGTATTTTTAATGAATTTTTCAAATATTAAAATCTATATAACTTCTTGGTCATGTGACCTGATGATGTCACACCAGCTGTAATATCTTCACACAATCTTGACACACATCTTACAGCACTTGGAATTTGGAAAAATGATTTTGTGTATTTTTAATGAATTTTTCAAATATTAAAATCTATATAACTTCCTGGTCATGTGACCCGATGATGTCACACCAGCTGTAATATCTTCACACAATCTTGACACACATCTTACACCACTTGAATTTTGGAAATATGATTTTGTGTATTTTTGGTGAATTTTTAAATTATTCAAATCTACTTAACTTCCTGGTCGTAGGCAGGCGATGATGTCCCCACCAGTTGCCGTATCTTCACACAATCTTGACACACATCTTACACGGAATTTGGAAATATAATTTTATTATTATTTTTTAATGGAATTTTTCAAATAGTAAATCTATATACCTTCTTGAGGTCATGTGACCTGATGATGTCACCAGCTGTAATATCTTCACACAATCTTGACACATCTTACAGCACTTGGAGATTTGGAAAAATGATTTTTGTGTATTTTTAATGAATTTTTCAAATATTAAAATCTATATACCTTCTTGGTCATGTGACCCGATGATGTCACACCAGTTGTAATATCTTCACACAATCTTGACACACATCTTACACCATTTGGAATTTGGAAATATAATTTTGTGTATTTTTAATGAATTTTTCAAATTGTTAGAAATCTATATAACTTCCTGGTCATGTGACCCGATGATGTCACACCAGTTGTAATATCGTCACACAATCTTGACACACATCTTACCATTTGGAATTTGGAAATATAATTTTGTGTATTTTTATTAATTTTTCAAATGTTGAAATCATATAACTTCTGGTCATGTGACCGATGATGTCACATCAGTTGTAATATCTTCACACAATCTTGACACACATCTTACCACTTGGAATTTGGAAATATCATTTTGTGTATTTTTGGTAATTTTTCAAATATTAAAATCTATATAACTTCCCTGGTCATGTGACCTGATGATGTCACCAGTTGTAAAATCTTCACACAATCTTGACACACATCTTACACCACTTGGAATTTGGAAATATGTTTTATTATTTTTTGTGTTTGCTGAAATATTGAAATCTATATAACTTCCCTGGTCGAAAGTAACTGACCTGATGATGTCACATCAGTTGTAATATCTTCACACAATCTTGACACACATCTTACATGACTTGGAATTTGGAAATATGATTTTGTGTATTTGTAATTAATTTTTCAAATATTGAAATCTATATAACTTCATGGTCATGTGACCCGATGATGTCACACCAGTTGTAATATCTTCACACAATCTTGACACACATCTTACATGACTTGCATTTTGGAAATATGATTTTGTGTATTTTTGGTGAATTTTTAAATTATTCAAATCTATTTAACTTCCTGGTCATGTCACCCAAAAATGTCACACCTGTTGTATTATCTTCACACAATCCTGACACACATTATGCCTTTATAACAGTGGCGATTTCTTTAAGACTGCAAGGGAAGCTCAGCTTCCCCTATAATGTCACAAAATTAATGGTCAAATTATGTACTATTGTATTAACATTTTATTGACTAAAAATTCGTTAGAAAACGTTCATCTCAAAGACGAGTTCGTTCAGAATCAGTTAGATATAGCAGGTCGGCTGACTTGCTATATCTAACTATCTAACTTCTCATACATTCCCGTAGCGTCACAGTGCATTTCCCCGTTGAAGCCCAGCGTCCATTGACTTCAATGCGGCTGCTTTGAACGTTTTTTTTCAGTGCTTTGAAACTAGACGGTCATTGGATAAACGCTGCGATTATGTCCCGCCCACGGACGCTCAGCGTCTCTGGGGGTGAATGAGGAGCAAATGAGGAGTGGGCTGGCCTGGACTCCGAGCTTCTGCGTGATGATTGGAGGGTCTGTCGAAAGATTGCATCTCCTTTTGACTGACAGCGATTTTGTACTATAAGGAATCGCTGAAGCTATTCGCGCTCAGTCCCATCGCGGATTTCTCAAGTTCAGTCGAAATAAAAACTGCTGCAACCTATTTCTTTATATTTGCTTGGCGAAATTGCTTGATTTTCATCATACATTTCACACAATTATACACCACATTCCTTGTTTCACTTTTACAGAGTTTAATATTTTTTTTAGATCGTTCATTCATTCATTCATGTTAATATTTAATGTAGTAATCAATATATATATATAGATTACTACATTAAATATTAACATGGAGGATGACTATAAATTAATATATATATATATATATATATATATAGTAATCTTGAAAAATTTTAACATAACATAATGAAACCTTATATTTCTATTAAAATACTTTATAAATAAATAAATAAATAAATCTCCATAATAACCTTATTTAAATTGCAAAATATTTATACTCTATAGTAGCATCTGACTAAAAGAAAAAATACATCATATTTTGCATAATAAAACTAAAGCTTTTTTTTTTTACGATTGTTTGCATTGTGACTTACTTATGACAATAAGGCACATTCTTGTGAATAAATAAATAGACAATTTTATGATGTAGGCCGAAAATGAGCTTCCCCTATTTGACAGACCAGTAGCCGCCACTGCTTTATAATAATAATAAATAATAATAAATTGGATAAAGAACTGTATCAGTGAGCTGTCATCTATATGGAATGTGATCCCTAATGTTATTATTATTATTATTATTTTCCAAACTAGGTGGTTTAAGTTTTTTATTAATGTGTAATTAAAGCATGATGAAAATCCATATCAAATTTGATATTTTTGCATATGCAAATGTTATTAGCTTGGAACCTAATTTTTAAACACAATTTTACACCTCATATCTAATCTGGAATAAAAAGAATGTACTGTATAAACACAAATCTCTTTTCTTTTTTTTTCTTTTTTTTAATGGTATTTTTGCATCTCAATCTTTCAAAATGGAGTTGTTAGATAAGCATGGAATTCCTGTTAGTCCAAAACAGTTTGCGATTGTTGCTGATGCAGTGCCACATGCAGTTTTTGCACATGCTTTTAAGAGATCTTTTTTCCCCTCCAATCTCTGTCACTCATTGGATCTATGTAAAATATTTATAAAGGTAAACAGTGTCTGTCATCATCTAAATCAAAAAAACAATGAGAAAATTAGGAGTCTGGAGGAGTCTGTTTCTGTGCCTTATGTAATCTTTAAGGAGATCATTATGTCATGATTGACCAATAATGATGAACACCTGCTGTTTACAAGCAGAATCACAGAAGGAAAGAGAAACTCAAGAATCAACCACAGCCAAAGATAAAATGAACTTAAATAAATAAAGACATTAAATCTCTGATTAAACAACTCCACAAACAACATTACAGTTTGACTTGATTTCTGTCGTATATCCACAAATATTATTTGAGAACATCTAAACAGAGGTTTAGAATTTTTTTTGGCTGCTGTAATTGTGTTTGTAGAGCACTTTTTTTTTTTTTATAGCAAAAAGAAGCCAAAAAAAAGTCTGGTTAGACATTTCTTGGTAACACTGTGTCAATGCTACTTGGAAACACATGAACACTGAGCAGGGTTTGTTTAACACTGGGAACTATTACATAAACTTTACCTGTTTCATTCACGTATGACTGATGTATCTGAATCACATTAAGTTTATTAATATGATTATATTAAATGTATGTAATTTAAATGGATGGAAAAATTGTATGTAATTGAATTACATAGAGTTTAAACTTAGAATGAAACACTTTTTTTGAGTGAATCTATTCTGTTCACTACAAACTTAAAAGCAAAAAAAAAAAAAAGGAAAAAAGGGGACTTTGTTGAAGAACTTGGCACTTCATCTGGACTGAAAGACCCTGGATTGTTAATATTGCTGTGCAGACATACACTGCCGCTCAAACATTTGGGATCAATACGGTTTTTAATGGTTTTTAAATGCTCATCACAGCTGCATTTATTTGATCAAAAATACAGAAACAAACAGTAATATCGCAAAATGTTATTACAATATAAAATAAAGGTTTTTATTTTAATATACTTTAAAATATAATGTATTCCTGTGATGCAAAGCTAAATTTTCAGTATCATTACTCCAGTCTCCAGTGTCACATGATCCTTCAGAAATCATTCTAATATGCTGATTTATTATTAATGTTGAAAAGAGTTGTGGGGCTTAATATTTTTTTGGAACCTGTGAGACTGTTTCTCAGGATTATTTGACTAACACTTGACTTTACAATACTGTTCAAAAGTTTGGGGTCAGTACATTTTTATTCTTTCTTTCTTTCTTTCTTTCTTTTTTTTAAAGAAATAATACTTTTTTTCACAAAGGATGTGAAATTAATTAAAAGTTATAGCATAGATTTACATTGTTAGAAAAAAAATAATATTTTCAATAAATGCTGTTCTTTATAACAAGCTTTAACTTGTTATTCATAAAATAATTCTGAAAAAATAATCACAGGTTCCAAAAAATATTTGGCAGCACAACTGCTTCCAACATCTTATAATAGATCAGCATATTAGAATGATTTCTGAAGCATTATGTGATACTCAAGACTATTTAAGATATTTAAGCTCTTATTTAAGACTACTTAAGATATTTTAAAGTATACTGAAATAAAAACTATTATTTTGTATTATAATGACATTTTGTAGTATTACTGTTTTTTTTTTCTGTATTTTTTTATCAAATACATGCAGTGTGACATCTGGTTTACAACTGGTGTGACATCATCAGGTCACATGACCAGGAAGTTATATAGATTTGAATAATTGAAAAATTCACCAAAAATACACAAAATCATATTTCCAAATTCCAAGCGGTGTATGATGTGTGTCATGATTGTGTGAAGATTTTACAACTGGTGTGCCATCATCGGGTCACACGACCAGGAAGTTAAATGGATTTGAATATTTGAAAAATTCATTAAAAATACACAAAATCATTTTTCCAAAATCCAAGATGTATGATGTGTGTCATGATTGTGTGAAGATTTTACAACTGGTGTGACATCATCGGGTCACATGACCAGGAAGTTAAATAGATTTGAATATTTAAAAAATTCATTAAAAATACAAAAAATCATTTTGTGTATGATGTGTGTCATGATTGTGTGAAGATTTTACAACTGGTGTGACATCATTGGGAAGTTAAATAGGATTTAAAATTTCAACAATGTATAATAGATGTGTGTGTGTGTGTGTGTGTGTGTGTATATATATATATATATATATATATTTAATGCTGCATGTATGTTTAAATACATTGTAGGTGATTTGAGCCATTTGGATAAAACAACCACAACGCAGTTTTCTCAGGCTACATATTCATAACAGATACATTAATAATTTAAAATCTAGCAATCATCCTTATCCGCACGTAATCAATTTGCTAACATAAACTACACATGTAAAAGGATCATGGCATTAATGTTTTTTATGGAAAATGCACATATGTAACCAAGGTTATAAGTGGAGTTTGCACTTTTGAGACGCTCCCTAACTTGACGTGCACAAGTGAGGATCGTTGTGAGGACTTTTTCACTTCAGATGCATTAAACAGTTACATCGTCGAATAATATTAGTATTCATTTTGATATTGTGCTTTTAAACGTGATCTGAACGAGATACAGCATGATCCATGACTATTATTCGATTACATAAAAAATAATGCTTAAGTAAAGATCGAATGTCTAACGAATGTCCAACATAAAACCAACTTTACCGCACCGAATATTGCTAGGGTGCTAATATGCTAATTGCGATTAGCATCTAACCTTTGAGGTCTGTGATAAAGCAGTATATGCACACACATACACACATTTAAGTTCTGCAGGTTACATGTCCTTTGCCCATTTGTAAACGCTTGTACTATTTTTGAAAGGTAATAATAAACATTTATTTTCTTACCTGATTTAGCAAGTACTGTATGTTTGCTGGACCTCGCAGATCACATCTACTTCCTCTGTGTTGCGGTTTTTGTTCTCCGCGTTGACATTTCACAATTCAGATTCGCTCAAAATATAAATTTAACATGCAAATATTAAATAATTAGACGGACCAAATAATTTCAGTGAGCAGCTCACAGCCTCACTCACAAAGACGATGTAACGGTCGTATTTTCAAACTTGAAAAGTCTGCACAGTTTCACTGGCCAGTGATGACAGCGACATTAACCAATCATGATCAAAGCACTAAGGTAAAACAACCAATAGGAATTGTTTCAGCATGGTAACAAAATGTATTTAGTTTTATTGTTGGTAATGATAATAATTATTTTAACATGTACATTTACATTTTAAAATAGGTTTCATGAAATAATAATGATCACAATAATAATTTAAAAGGCAGAAATTTTGAAGACATGATTTAACATGCAGATCATTTAGCATTAAACATTATTTCTTTATTATTGTATTATTATTATTATTATTAAGTTAAACACTTGTTTGAAGGTATACAAGCTCATTTCAGCATTGATTTATAAGTGATTTTTAAACCTATTTCAACCATTTCACCTTTTAAGGTATTGTTTCACTAAAACATCAACTGATGTTACTTCAACCATATTTTAATGTTGAATTTGGTCTTGTGTTGACTGGGATTCAACCGTTTACCATTCAACACAATATCAACATTGTTTCAACGTTGAAACAACAACTGACCTTATTTCAACCAAATTTCAACGTTGAAACAACAACTGACCTTATTTCAACCAAATTTCAACGTTGAAGGTCGGTCATGTGCCGGCTGGGTAGATTCTGTTTGCTGTCCTCCTCCTGCATCTCTCTGCCTGTATACCATCCATCCACCAGTTCCTTTCACCATTCCTTCGCAATCTCCTCCTCCTCTCTCTTACAGCGTGAAGTTGCACGTTCCGAGAGGGGGGCATTCTGTCATGATCAGATCACTGAGTTTGGACTTTCACTTTGCACATTTTCCCTCTTGGTTGTCATAGTTGTTGATTTGATTTCGTCATTCAGTTCAGGTGTGTATTGTTAAATATCCTTGTATGTGTGGATGTGTTGCTGTTCTCTCTGTGGATTTGTCACATGTGAATTTATGAAAGACTACCTTCAGGCTTTTTCTTTGTGCATCTATGTGTTCAACACAACCCGTTCCGTGACATGAAACTTGTGACTTAGCTGAGCAGTAACACTGACTGTACTTAATTTGCATAGTGTGGAATAAACTGACACTTTTGTTTTGCTAATACCAATTTAGCTAGCTACCTTTTATGTCTCCAAATACATTATTGACCATTTTCACAGTTCTCGCATTATTATTATAATTAAAAACAAACAAACAAACAAGCAAACAAACAAACAAATAACAACTTGCTTATATACAAACGTTCATGGTAAGCAGGGATTTTCTAGGTTACACTTAGGGGGTGGTTATGTATGTATGGACCTTTAGTACA
The DNA here is from genome assembly GCA_012976165.1 of Labeo catla. NCBI lineage: Eukaryota > Metazoa > Chordata > Actinopteri > Cypriniformes > Cyprinidae > Labeo > Labeo catla. The sequence continues at coordinate 162,398 of VONZ01001279.1, read as the reverse complement.
ACCCATTTAAAGCCCTGCCCACTTAAACTCTGCTCTCTGTTATAGCACGTATAGTGCTATAATATAGTGTAGTGGAATATAGTGTACCTATTTTTCTGTTTTTACTTGTGGCTTTTAGATGGTAAGTTACACATTTGTTTTTATGGCTTAAAGTGCCCCTATTATGGATTATAAAAGGTTCATATTTTGATTTTGGGAGTCCCCAACAAGAAGTTGACATGCATGCAAGGTCAAAAAACACTTTTACTGTCTTATAATATGCATTTATTTTTACCTTATTTGCTCAACGACTCCCAAACGGTTCGTTAAAACGAATCATTTGTCCAAACCACTCCTTTGCATGACAGTAATTTGCGGCAATTGGTGTGATGGCCCAGTCTTTTGTGATTGATAAAAACCCCAGTCAAGCACACATGATCAGGCTAATCAAGGTGTTCAAGGTTACTTGATAATTACAGACAGGTATTATGGAGCAAGGTTAGAACTGACGTCTGCAGGGATGCATTTCCCAAAAGCAAGTTCCATCATTACCACGTTCAACGGAACTTGTGACCATAGTTGGATAAAGATGCATTTGGGAAATGTATCCCAGGATGGTAACTCTCTAGGTGCAGGGTTAGTGATCCCTGGTTGAAAACCCTTGACATTGACAATGGTTCATGGCTTCACAGAGATCGCCCCTAGCTGCAAACCACTGAAATTTTGAAACATTTCAAAATCATGTGAATCATGCCAGTTTAACACATGCTCCAAACTACTGGTTTGAAGCTACACAATGCAGTGCTTTTCATTACTCTTGCATGCATTGGTAGGATTAAGCCTTTTCAGATAAATGCACTAGTACATTGCATCGTTCTAGGTTTAATAAGTCATATTTCTACAGTTGTAACAATAATGACCTGACTGAACTGATCAAACTTTCATCAAATGTAAGTCTCTGGGCATAAAAGCCTCTGCATAAATGTTCAAACAAACAAGTCAAGTTCAGATAAAGTGGAGGAAACCCAAAGCCACTTTTATTGTGCAGTATTATGATACTTCATATTGTCTTGTTCATATTATTTATGATGTTTATATCATTATTAATAATGATTTTAAATGTTTTTGCAGGTTTTAAGTTGACACAGCAACAAATTCAGTTATATTCTTTCTCTCAGAATCCATTATACTTGAAACAGACATCAAGCTTATCAAATGGAAATGGTAAATAATTATCTCCTTATGTGTAGACTAATAATGTCAGGATGCTCCTTGTATCTGGTGTGTTTTAGCTCTTGAACTTAAAATTATTATTGTTTAATAAATTATTTTTTCAAATAAAATAAACGGATATAAAGACATCTGAGATGAGAGTCAGTGAGTTGTTGTTGATTCTTTTTTTCTCAGGTGTGTTTGGTGATCATACACATGAAGTGAAGTCAGTGTCAGTTATGGAGGGAGATTCTGTTACTTTAAACGCTGATGTTACTGAAATAAAGAGCGAATATCATATACTGTGGTCATTTAAACAAAATTCAGAGACTCACATCACTAAACTCTATAAACAGAGTGTCTTTATATATGATAGTGGTGAGAATAGGAGATTCAGAGACAGACTACAGATAGATAAACAGACAGGATCTCTGACCATCACAAACATCAACAAATTACACTCTGGACTTTATAAAGTAATGATCATCGGTGGAGACATAAGACATGAGAGCTTCAGTATTGCCATCTGTGCTGAGTTGAATAAATTATATCAAGAAGTATTTTAATCTACTCTATCTGTGCATGCATTTTTGATGCATGCACAGATAGAGCATTTGCAACCACATTCATTTTAATAATTGTCTTCAATAATTCCTTTGTTGTTGCTAGCTCTTTTGACTGTTCCTGTCATCAGTGATTCTCCTCAAAGCTTTTCAGTATCAGGAAGATTACAGAATTGTTCACTGCTGTGTTCATTGTTAAATGTGAGTGATGTGACTCTTTCCTGGTATAAAGGAAACAGTTTATTGTCCAGCATCAGTGTGTCTGATCTCAGCATCAGTCTCTCTCTACATCTGGAGATTGAGTGTCTGGATAATTCCAGCTGTGTTGTTGCTTATTCGTTCACCAGCTGGACTAACAACACTGAACTTTGTCAAACATGTAAATTAGAAAAAGTTTTTTTTAAATACAGGATATAAACATTTTTATCCAATTATCCAAATCATATTTACCCGAATTAGATCTGCTATTATTTCATATTAATTGAAGTCTTGTGCGATGAATACGATAATGACTGATTTTGCTTTATTCATTGCAGATGGTCAGTCTGTGTCTGTCAAACTGACAATAATTGCTGCTGTATTTCTGCTGCTGCTGCTAGTGATCTCAGTTTTAGCTATAACTACATTCTGTCACAACACAAGCTGCAAAGAATTAGCACAAGAAAGCAAGTATTACTTATGTAACCGCTAAAAAATAATAGTTTTGCAGTTGTAGTGTTTAAATGTGCCATAACAACTTAGTAATGAAGTACAATGCAGTAACGAAATCAGCCTTTAAATTTTTTTTTTTTTTTTTTTACATTTTTCTTGTTTACATATGACTCAAGATCTTGAATCACCCTTATGAGTTCAGTTCTTTTTCATCTCTGTACATTTGTTTTTTCTCTGTGCATAATTTTCTCCACTTATAGTTGTTATTATTTTGTGAATTTACTACTCTGATTAAATCTTTGTGCTGCAAACATACTCTATGTATTTTCAGCACTGGTTTTCTTTCTCTTCCTGATGTGTGTTTATTTTCTGTCCAGGCTTATAATGGACAGAAGAAGAGTATTCTGGAGTTGTTTGGGATGATGATGATGATCATCATTTAGACTGTGCAGAGCATGTTGAGGTGTGTGTGTTAGATTGTTAAAAAATAATAATAATAATAAATAAATATAATAATAATAATAATAATAATAATTGAACCCTCAAACTTGAAAAGCTTGAACCCTCAAAGTTAAAATGTACATGCACTGGCTGTGCCACAGTGTACTATTTAAGAAATCAGAAATCTAGAATATTCACAGCAGACACGTTCGTGAAACACTGTTAATTTTTCATCTCAATCTTTTTGTGAGACACTCTTAATTTCTCATCTCAATTTTTTCTGTAACTGCACAGGTTCATACCTTATCCTGTATAATCATGTCTAGACTTGAATTTAGGTGGTTTGTGTTTAGTATTTTTTTTCACAGCCATCCACATTACTGCTATATCCTAGTTCTGATTATAAGTGGCATCATAAACAGAACAAAAATAGGTTACATGAAGGAAGAAAGAAAAAGAAAAAGAACCAGCCAGAACTATATACAGTATGTATGAATCCAAATGCACACAGTGTGATTAGATACATGTAGTCATTGAGGCTCAATCCGCTGTTTGTTTGTTTTATATGTATCATTAACAAGTCGACCCCTTCTGGTAGATGATCGCAACTACACCATTTTTACCTTTTGACAGCCTTAAGAACTGAATTATCTATGCATTATGAAAAAAAAAAAAAACAATTTAATAACAACCCGACTGAAAATAACTATGCTAAAGCTAATATCATTAAAACAGGTCATTTTTTATTTATTGCTGCCTACCAGAACAAAGTAAGAACAATCCGTTAAAGACCGTAATCTCGTATTGTTTTGCTTATTGATGTCATATATTTGGTATAAACCATATAAATTTACACTGCTTAAAACACTGTTGCGTAATAACTGCCATGCAACTGCAAACAAGTTCAAACTAATTCAGTACGAAGTTATTGATTTAGGCTAAGCACTCCAGTGTCATATTGCAGAATGTCACACTATAGCTCAAATTAAGTTTCTATTTTGAATGCTGATAATGTAATTACAATAAATAGTGGACTGATGTTAATCTAGGTTGACCAACGTTTTGTGAAAGTTTTCACTATTGCTTGTTCCTGAATGTAGTAGGTATAATGCAGTTTTCGGACGCCAGGTGGCGCTCTTGACAAAACATGATAATCGTCAGAAGCATCTGAACAAGTAGTTCTCCAGTTTACAAGTCTTGTTAATGTGGTATAGCCAGTTCAGCTGATCTGAATTGACTATCGTTAGAGCTGAGTGAAAAACGCTGATTTTACTAGCATGAACTTGCATGCAGTGAAACTGTCAGATAACAGCAGGTTTTAACATTTTTTTACTAAAGCAGTCTTGTTCTTTTTGTACCTTGTATGTTTTTGTTGTGGTGTAATTTATGTGGCGGTATAGGTTTGTATTTGCAAAAAAAAAAAAAATAATAATAATAATAATAAATAAATAAATAAAAAATAAAATAAAAATGCAATACAAATTTCTGTGTTGATTCATGTCTGTGTCTTTATGCCACAATAATGTCCAGATACATGATATTTTATTTATTTATTTAAATAATTTTCCAGAATCAGACATTATTTTCAGTCATGTGATTAGATTCTGTTTCTCTGTTATCATGACACTGTGGTTAACAGCCTTTTGTTTTCACAGGATGTGGTTTGTAAGCGAAATGAAGCAATAAGTGAAAGATTAAGAAATTGTTTAAGTCATATGTGTAATATTCTAGAAAGAGAAATGAAACCTTTGAAATCAAAAGTCAGAATGTATAGTCTACTCTCCCACTTGCAAAACAGTTATCTGTTATTAGTTTGTTTGAGGCTCTTCATACACGTTGACACACTAGCAGCTCAGTTTGAGAGTTTTAGTGATATCTGTTGTGGTCTGCTATTTTTAGGCCAGTATGAGTTTATGGGGTCTGGGCTCAAATTGATGAATTTGATTGAATTTGATTGATTGAAAAAATTCAATGGCAGCACTCATTCATGAGATGTTTTGGTGTCAGACCTTCTGTTATTGAGGTCAGTAAATGTGTCTGTTGAATGCATGTGGTTTAATGTGCTGGGAGTATCTTCAGCTAATGCACACAATGTTAGACAATGTGTGCTTGTGTTCCTGTTTATGAGAGTGTGAGATGTGCAGTTTTTTTTTTTTTTCTTACAACCACGAATAAACCTTCTGAAAACCTGCTAGACACTGAAATGAGAGTTTTCAGGTGAAGAGTAATCCAGAATGATGGTGTGATTGTGATTGTCAATGCAATTTAAGAAGAAGATAATAAAATGATTAAACTTTGAATAGAGAGTGCAGTCAGAGTTGAAATGTGAATGAAAACTAGTTCACACACATTTAGCAGTCTAGATTTAGGAAGTAGCTGTACTTTTTTTTTTTCAGGAAGTTGCTCTTCTGTGTCTAAAGTGACTCTCGGATGTTTCCAGCATGATGTCCTCTCGTCTGTGTGCTCTGATCTTGTTTGTTCTTTGTGGTAAGTAACATTTAAAATACTTCAGTTTTAATCAGTTAATGTGGATCATTTAGTTAAACACAAGTGCATTTCCACAAGATAATAAAAATATGTTTTACCTTTTAGAGGTGCATGATTAAGCTCCAGGAATTTAAATTATTCAGTCTCTGTCTGATAAAGATACAATTTTATTTGTTCTCCAGGGGTGTTAGGTGATACAGATGTAATGAAGTCAGTCTCAGTGACTGAGACTTTATAAACGACAGATTCTCAGCAACAGAGGGAACTCAGACAAGACATTCAATGTTACTGTCTATGGTAAGACAAATGGCTTTAACTCGTATATGTATAAATGCATGTGAAGCTTATTATTGATTAGTAGTGAATCAGAAATGACAAAAATAAAAATTAGGGTTTGTTTAAAATAAAATACATTTCCCATCTACTTATTTTCCACCAGCAAACTATAATCCAATATCCTTTTTTAAACAAAATGAATTGATCTTTTTTTTTTTTAACTAATATGTTTTATTTTTATTTATTATATAGTTATGCATGTTATAGTTATATATTATATAGTTATGCATTTTTTTTTTTTTTGTATTGTTATCCCTTTGAAGAAATTAACTGTTTAGGGACCAAAAATTACAACATTCAGATTATATTCAGATTACAAATGACCGCACCCACTCTTACTTGAAAAATGAGGTGAATATATTGTTCTTTACATGTTTTCCAGCTCATCTGCCTGTTCCTCTCATCACCAGTAACTTTTTAAACTGTCTAGCATCATCAGTGTCCAAATGTTCACTGCTGTGTTCAGTGTTAAATGTGAGTGATGTGACTCTCTCCTGGTACAAAGGAAACAGTTTATTGTCCAGCATCAGTATGTCTGATCTCAGCATCAGTCTCTCTCTACCTCTGGAGGTGGAATATCAGGATAGAAACATCTACAGCTGTGTGATCAACAATCCCATCAGAAACCAGACTCAACATGTGGACATCAGTGAAGTCTGTCAGACACCTTCAGGTATGTCAATATTATATTCACACTGAATCAATCAGAATCTGATCGTTCCCAGTGCCCCTTTAATTATTTATTATCAGTTCGGTGCTATAATGTGCAGCAGAAGCTCAATGACTGTTTGTGTTTACAGTAGTCTGATGACTTCTTGTGTTTTATCTGTTGCAGAATCCAGACGATCTTTACTTTTTGGTTGTATTTCCTGCTGTTGCCGCTGTTGATCACAGTTGTAGTCATGTCAATGTTCTGTCACCGTAAAAACTATGCACAAACTAAACAAGATGGCAAGTATTATGAATAATTTAAAAAAGGGGGAAAATTATACAAATGTTTAGAAGTGGCAACAAATTTTGTAAACACAATTTATTTAATTTGATGAATTATTATCAAACAGCTCAGGCTAATGAAGAAGTTGTTTATACGGAAGCAACATTAATGCCATACAGAGCTCCAGATGCTGTAATATGTTTGTTATTCTCCGCACTAAATTGCATTGCTAGAAGCCCTGCTAAGTATTGTTTTGTGTGTGTGTGTGTGTCTGTGTGTGTCTGCTTGTGGCCATTTTTATATACATAATTTGTTTATTTATTTATTTATTTAATGGATGGCTGAATTCTATGGGACACACTGAATCTGTGCTTTAAGCATGTGTAGTATCAGCTCTGTTCTTGATGTGCATCTCTTTTCTTACAGGAAGCTAATGGATGTGATTCAATGGTATAAGTCGTGTTGAGACGATTGTAGGATATACCATCAACTCGATGCTAGGAGTTTCAGGGGCTCATGCATGTAAAAATGCCTTTAGTATATTACTCCACCTTAAAAAGTGGTAACTTGCAAACATTACCGAAAAGAGTCTATACAGTTGTTTTCTTGGACAATATGTGTCTTTTTGTTGAAAAGTCATATGCAGCCTGAACGTACTGTTAATATGAAAGAATAAACCATATTTTTATTTATTTATTTATTTATTTATTTATTTATTTATTTATTTATTTTCCAGTGTAAATCTATTCGCTGTGCTAATGGCTCCCTCTGCTGACTGTTTGTGTGACTTACAGGAATCAGTGAGATAATGTATTGGGCTGGTTGGCATGGTTAAATCTGTTAGTCACAAATCATCTTTCTCCAATAACAGCTTTTCTCCAGAAGTATCTGTGTATTCTGAAGAAATAATTTAAACACCACTCCCCTAAACTAAACATAGGTAAAAAAAAATAATAATTAATTAAAAAAAAAAAAAAAGTACTTCAAAAGTGAACTGACAGTGAACTGACTGTTCACTACTCCTTTTTTAAAGCTATAGGTAAAAATCACATTCAGGCCCTCGCTCCCTCGTTGGGCCCTTGGAACCTTCCACCCTTTTACAGCACCCCTGCTGCATGGCAGCAACTTCATCTGTTGTAGCTATATACTTTTAATATCCTATGCTGTATATGTCAGTGACCAGACTGTCTTGGAGTTCTATACTTGTGAATATTGAATTCAGCTGATTGTTGTTTATCTGTCTTCTTATCTACCTAGAAAAAGGGTGAATATTGGTTGTAAAAAAAAATTGTAAAAATATGTTTTGCTAGACTTTTTCAGCCTGTATTGGATGAGTGTGCAGTTAGCCACTTTCCTGTTTGTGTTTACATGTTCTATTGGCTTTACACACTTGCAGTAAAAGGACTTTTTTTTTTTTCTTATTTGGAGTTCTACAATTTTCTTAAGATAATAATACTCACAGATTAATTTGCAGCTCTTTATTACTCTTCCTGTTTATGGTCCAAATCATAATAGTATATTAATAGTAGTGTATGTGGAGTCAGTATGTGAAATAAAAACTAACAGTGGTTTGAGAAAGAAATAATCCCTTCAAGCAGTTTTGTATATAGAATAAATATGTACTGAATATACTTACATACTGTATATACAGTATTTGTGCACATGCTTTATAGCTGAATGAATTCAACTAACATTCAACTAAAATGTGCTGAATAATGACACTATTGAATTCAAAATTGAAGTTGTTCATAATTAACACTGTTTATTTGACAAACATGAGTGCTATGACAAACTACTGCACACTGAACATGCAAAAAAATATAATACAGTGGTGTTTTTTTTGCTTGACAGAAAACATGCCCTTGGAGAATTGTTTACACTGATGAATTTTAGGAAAAAAGGCTGGATCACAGTTTTTTCAAAATGTTTCTGCAGAGTTTAGCAAATACATTAAAGATATACAAGTATAGCATATATAGGGTATATACAACTGTTAAAATATTGTGTTACTAAGCAAACCCACTGCACTTCTACACGTGTATATTACTTTGCAAACATACTGAATGTTATCTAGGTTATTAGTGTTTTAAAAATTTTCTAAATGATGATCCAAACCAAAACACGCATTGTAGTCTTTTTCAAGTCTGTTGTTAAGTGACATTTTGTTCAGCATTGTTATTCTTACTACTAGTAGTTTTATTTTATACCTTGTACAGTACAATCCGCTGTTTTAAATGAATTAATTGTAACAATGGCATGGTTGAACAGCATTTAAAGAGACACTTTGATGTTCTAAACTCTAAAGTATAAATATAGGTAGAACATTTATAGTAATTGACCAACTTGTCCAATAACTGCAGGTTAAACCATCACCTTTAGAATTTTATGCTTGAATTGTTCTGTGTAAAAACAGTAATATCTGCTGGTCACTTTTAATATTCTTCGAAGTGATGTACTTGTATTGCATGTCTTGAAAATTAATATTTACTTGAAATAATCATCAACATATTCATTCATCACTCTAGCGATGCTATTCATTATTAGTAGTTGAGTATAGTAATATTGGTGTTATTAATAATGTTTTACTACTAACATTACTATTGTAAATATGAACAAGTAAACAGTATAAAAGAAGATTAATCAAAGAAATCTAACATGTTATTTAACATGAATTAACTGTAATTCACATATCTGTAATCATGCAAAATCCTGCAGAGCTTTGCCATGACATTGTCAAGCCCTTGCATAAATCATAATCATCATTTGTTAATTATTAAAAGTACTGATAATTTGTTACATTTTGATATAACATGCACTTTTGAGGTTGTTTGTTATTATGTCATGCTTTTATATGAAATATCTCATGTTTTGTATCTCATTGTCTTTATTTGTTTCTTGCCCCTCTTGCATTTGTAGGTTGATTTCTAGGCATTAATTTGATGATGATCAGTGATAGCGGTCATGTTCAGAAATATTGGGTTAGTTAATTAAAGCCAGTATTTCTTCAATATTCTCCCTCAAAGTATTTACAAGACCCGATACATTCTGACCAAAGACGAGCCGATTCTCTGCAACTTTTTCTGCTGCCTTCATCACATCTTCCATGGCCTTTTTCACAGGCTCCCAGAAGATGAAGCTTTGAGTTTGTCTATCAATTACAGCGAGTCTTCCTTTAAGAACATTTAGAAGGTTCACAGCTCTCCTGACCATTTCCTGAACATCAGCTGTGAACTGTAGATTCTGCTTCAACTCTTCGATCTCCCTCTCTCTTGCATTTTCAGCATCCCTGATTGCATTTGAAGCCTTAACAATTTCGCTGGTTCCTACAGCCATCATTATTATACCTAGTGGAAAGCAAGAAATTATATCAGCCACAAATATTGGTTAGTTGTTACGATTATGATAAAAAGTAGTAGTGGATCAGGGAGGATTTCTCACCAGGAATCCATCATATTATTGGTATTGGAGCCAGTACTGCCCCTCCAATTGTTACACCTTTACCTGTGTTCTGTCTAGCTCTCTGTTTTTGTATTTCTACAGATTTATCTGTGGCATTTTGTGTGTTCTGCTGTTCAGCATTTTCTTTTTCTTTAGTAAGCTGCTCCAAGCGTTCTTCTAAATATCTTTGTCTTTTTTCAATCTTTGTCTTTGAGTTTTTCAGGCACTGCTCAGCATACTCAATAAGGTTCCTCAATAAGGTTTGTTCAATAGTGGAGCCCATGCTACTTTTTCCACCTTGTGCATCCAAGAGAGACTTGCAGATGTTACAGATAGAGAGAATTCCCTCATTTAGAAGCCGAAGAACTGCCTCCAAAGACGGCAAATCCATAACACTGCAAGTTTGAAAGATAAGGAAAGAGAAAATGTATTTATTTAGTAATTCATCACATCAATATTAAATAATTCACATTCACAATAACAGCAATACTTTGTAAATACACACTAGATTTAAAAAAACAACAACAACAACAACTTAAGAGTGTAACTGACTGATTTCATCTGTCATATTGAAAAAAAAATGTGTTTTGGAGTGATTGTAAGTATTGCCATTTTTATTGAATTTGAATTCACATTAACTCCAAAAGAAATGTAAAATATTGAGCCTTGAAATAAAGAAAATTGTCTTAACTGTGATACAGAGTGAACAAAATAGCCAAAAAATAGCTAGCAATATCAAACAAATGTGTTGCTGATCTCAGCAATAATATCCTCAGGTAATATTCAGTCAGAAATTCCTTGTGCTTTTGTTTTGTTAGTAATTCAGTCTTGTGCTCCTGTTTTCTGTTTCCTCTGATTGTTCTCACATGTTTGTTGCATTTATTATCAGTTTTGTGGGTAGTGAATTACAAGTAACGTGAATTTTGTAATCAGATTACTTTTTTCAAGTAATACATTACTTTTTATTTTATACGAAAATATCCGAGTTACTTTTTAAAATAAGTAATGCCAGTTACTTTGTTTTTCCATTTATTAACTGAAAGCTCTCCTCTACTGGAATAAGTTCAGGAGAAATTAACACAAATATTCTTTAAGTATTCAATCCCATTTTATTAACCATTGTCTTTGCTGCTGACCTGTAATGATCCAATTTAACCATACAAATAAACAAACATTACTTTCGAAAAACTGACATTGGTGCTTCATCTTTATTGCTGAAGAGTGTTGAACTTTCTTCATCTGCATTTTACTGTGAATTTACTTTTCCTTCAGCCCAAAGCAAGCCCTGCCCAGAGTAAGGCAAAAGTAATTTAAGACATTAATTGACATAAAAGGTAACTATGTAATGTAATTAGTTACTTTTTAGGAAGTAATGCAACATTGAATTAATTTTAAAAGTAACTTTCCCCAACACTGCTTGTTATTTTTTGTGTATTTACTGCGGGCGAACTCCATCCCTATGCCTTACTTACTTCGAAGGGGCAGAGCCCGGATTAAACCCATTTGAGACTTTAAACCTACTATTAAATGCAACATGAAAGTTAGCTGTGTGACATCAGCGATCACCACATATGTCCTTCCCTTTGTTAATAGAATTATGAAAAGACCATTCATAAAATCTGTCAGGTAATAACTATATTTAATTTCTCTCACAGTACAAATATTTCCAAAAGGAGCAAAAGCATCATTTTGTATGTCACCAAGCACAGGCTAAAAGTCAGAGAGAGCCAGAGAGAAACTTGCTCAGCACTTGTGATATACAGCATCACAACCATTCAGTTTTTTCAACAACATAATGTTTTGTTAGGTTCAAAACTAGGGATGTCCCATTCTCACTTTTAAGACTGTTCTGTAATATAGTGTTATAAATGGTTTTATAAGTTTTGCTATTAACAACTTTTAAGCCACACTATTATTTGCCACAGAAAAAACAATGACAAATTTAAGGTTTAAGGTTAAGCATTTAGATTTGCTGTGTTCGATTTTATACAAACGATCTTACAAACAGTGTTTCTTTAATGTACACCACCATCAGGGCTGTCACTAGGATTTCTGCGCCCTGTGCACTGAATTTGCTATTGGGCATTATTTTACTAAAAGTATGACATCTTTTATGTCAAATTCAAAAATGTATATGCCTTTGTTTAAATTTCTAATTCAAACAATCAAATTAAGATTGATAATATTAAATTTATATTAATCTATATTAAAGTCATAAACTAAATAATTTAGGAAATTTTACATGATTTATGTATTTTCCATAAAAATAAGCCTTAAAACTACTCAAAATATTACATGTAATATTGTTACCAAAAAGAAAGAAAGAAAGAAAGAGAGCACAAATAGATTTGTTGTGAGTTAACCCCAAACATACAGATGTAATGTGGAACTATTACAATATGACTTGACAGTTGCATTAGACAAGTGCATTGGACTGGAGAAAGACACTTCAACCTTTTGCTAACATACCTGAAAATGAGGTTGGCTTTAACTTGCCGTTTCTTTCTTGTTAAAGGTATGCTTCTTCAGTCATGGGCATGAAGTCTGTGTGGAATGGAGTCTTAGCTGCTTTTATAAACTGCATCTAGAAAACCCCTGGTTTTCAAGGAAGAAGGGAGACCCTCCTTAGCAACTTACTGTAAGTCACGTGTGATCAATGATTGGGCATATATTCGCCTGCAGTGAAGCCTGTCTCGATGCAGTCAATCCATCCACAGCACTCAGCAACCAGTAGGTGGCCACTGCTGACAGCACATCCAGCCCAACGCTGCTCTTTAATCAGTGTTGGGAGTAATGCATTACAAAAGTAATAATATTACAGTAGTATATTACTGTAGTAGTGTAGTAGTATAATATAGTGGTATAAAATACAGTAGTATATATATATATATATATTTGGGTAATATTATTCTCAGTAACGCAAGTTACTAAAAACAACATATTTTAGCTCAACATTAAGTGAATTTACCAACACCGCAAAACAGCACCAGAGAAAAAAATCCGCGGGTAAAATAGCTTGTCTATTTCCTGTTGTTGGAATTCGATGTTTGAGATGACTGCAGAGACAGATTCTTCATTTGTGAGATGGACACACTCCTGTTATTTTCAGTTAATCAGAGAATAATATAAGAATGCATAGACAGGTGCAATCAATGTGCGACACCAAACTCTCAACATGGAGAAATAGCACGAGTAACACCTGGAAACACCTGGACTGGTGCCACTAACACTAACCTAAGAGAGAGAGAGAGAGAGAGATATGCGTGGTCGGAGAAGCAACAAAAATTAAGTTTACTTAAAAATAACACAATCATTTTTTTTTTTAATTCAAAGATATATAAAATTAATACGCGAAGTAATTTACTTAAAATAGCCTAATTATCAGATTAACGAAACGACAGGAAAAGACTGAGTGACATATGCTGCTGAGTTTGGTTCATATCATGTGGCGCAGCGCTCTACGAAAGTTCACGGAAAGGAAACCGCGATGACAAAAATGATCTGTATGAGCAAAAATGGAGTGATGGAGGGAGATTCTCTTTAAGCACTGATGTTTCTTAAATATATAGAGATGATGTCAGACACAAAGTTTCAATATTGTTGTCAATGTTTAGTGAAACAAAAAGTGAAAGTGGATGAAAGTGAGACATCCATGTGCACACACACTGATTTATTTATTTATTTTTTATTTTTTTTTGTGAACTGGGGGGACTTTCCATAGACTTCTATTACTTTTATACTGACCAAACAATTGTACTAAACCTACCTCTTAAAGGAAACCTGTTTGCATTGTTACACTTTCAAATGAATATAATTTACTACTTTTAATCATTTATTTCCCTTGTGGGGAATAAACAAGTATACACACATGCACACCATGAACACACACAGAGCAGTCGGCAGTGTGCCCTTAATAAATCATATTAAAAGATAATTTATTTTAAGACATGTACATCTGGACCATCTGGATGTGGATTGTCATTTATTGATCGATGATGAATAAGGATCTTTTACATCTATTTCGATACCTGATTTTTCCACATTAATTAATTAATTTATTTAGTTATTTAGTGCTTCTCAGCTCTTCTAACTGTTCCCGTCATCAGTGCACTGAAAAAAGATGTAATTTTAACAGTAAAATTTTGTAAAAACGCTACAGAAAAAAAAACAAAAAAAAAAAAACAAACAAAAAAAACCCTGTTAATATTTTAAGTTCGCGTACTAAATACAGGGAAAAACTATAAAAGATCTAGCCAGACATTTCATGTAATTTTAAAGTAAAATGCTGTTAATTATTATTAATTATACAGAAGTAAAAAAGAACAAATCAATGTATAATTTACAGTCCAAACTGTAAACTGATATTCACTGAATTCCTCGCGTGACAATACACATGTGAAAGTATTTGGTTTAAATTTTTTTTTTTTTTTTTTAAATAGATTGTGTTAACAGCTATGTACATTTGGGCATTTTATCATATAATTTTAAAATGGTGAACTCCAGTCAAAAGTGAAAGCATTCAAACAGTAAGTTAAAAACAGCGCTAATGATGCATCAGCGTTTCTGCTCTCAGCATCAGTCTCTCTCTCACTGTCCAGCATCAGTGCATCTGATCTCTCATTCTTTGCCTAATGATAAATACTTTCCTATTAGATAACTTAAATTTTCTGCTAGGGTATTTCTAGATGTTTGATAAAAGTTGTTGAGTTCATATTTTCACAAGCAAATGTGAGCATTTTAGCATTTTTCTTTACTGTGAGCATAATATTCACATTCTTTGCACACTTTCACTTCAAAAACGTGAAACTTGTCATATTTCCCTCATGAAATATTCAACTTTAACCTGTCTGGCATATTTGCCCTGTCAGATCTGGTGTCTTACAGTAATGATTGTTATTGTATTATCCATTACAGTAGCCAGTTCTCCATTGTTTTTTCATACCACTGGCAATTGTTGCTGTTTTGCTGCTAGTGGTCTCAGATAAAATCTTTTTTTCAGAAAAATTACAGCAAATTCTTCTAACCATCATGTTAAATTCTTAAAAATGCCTTTCATTTTATAATTGACCTACTGAACAGCTCTAATTATGCAGACTAATTATGCAGTCCAGTACTTCTGCAGAATCTGTGCAATTTCTTTCATGATCATTAAACTTTTATGTTGAATAGATGTTGGATTGTTTTGGTACTGGCATTTTTGATTCTCTGGGATATTTAATTTACCATTTTAGCAAAATTTCAGAATTTGTGGGAACTTGCCAGTTGGTGTTACAGTTTTCTCCCATTTGTGGATGACAATATTTTGTGAATTTGCTTTGCTGTAATTTAAACGTTTTTTCCAGCACTTCCAAGTGTTTTCACTTATAGATGGATGATGGATGGTAGCAGACTGTGTATTATAGGGCAGATCATGTTGGGGTATATGTCAGTATGTAACACCTAAACCTTTATACTATGAAAGATTTTTATTTTAACATTGTATTTCTTTGCTATATACAGTCATGGCCAAAAGTTTTGAGAATTACATAAATATTGGAAATTGGAAAAGGTGCTGCTTAAGTTTTTATAATAGCAATTTGCATATACTCCAGAATGTTATGAAGACTGATCAGATGAATTGCATAGTCCTTCTTTGCCATGAAAATTAACTTAATCCTGAAAAAAAAACTTTCCACTGCATTTCATTGCTGTCATTAAAGGACCTGCTGAGATCATTTCAGTAATCGTCTTGTTAACTCAGGTGAGAATGCTGACGAGCACAAGGCTGGAGATCATTATGTCAGGCTGATTGGGTTAGAATGGCAGACTTGACATGTTAAAAGGAGGGTGATGCTTGAAATCATTGTTCTTCCATTGTTAACCATGGTGACCTGCAAAGAATGATGCTTGAAGCCATCATTGCGTTGCATAAAAATGGCTTCACAGGCAAGGATATTGTGGCTACTAAGATTGCACCTAAATCAACAATTTATAGGATCATCAAGAACTTCAAGGAAAGAGGTTCAATTCTTGTTAAGAAGGCTTCAGGGCATCCAAGAAAGTCCAGCAAGCGCCAGGATCGTCTCCTAAAGAGGATTCAGTTGCGGGATCGGAGTGCCACCAGTGCAGAGCTTGCTCAGGAATGGCAGCAGGCAGGTGTGAGCGCATCTGCACGCACAGTGAGGCGAAGACTTTTGGAAGATGGCCTGGAGTCAAGAAGGGCAGCAAAGAAGCCACTTCTCTCCAAAAAAAACATCAGGGACAGATTGATCTTCTGCAAAAAGTATGGCGAATGGACTGCTGAGGACTGGGGCAAAGTCATATTCTCCGATGAAGCCTCTTTCCAATTGTTTGGGGCATCTGGAAAAAGGCTTGTCCGGAGAAGAAAAGGTGAGCGCTACCATCAGTCCTGTGTCATGCCAACAGTAAAGCATCCTGAGACCATTCATGTGTGGGGTTGCTTCTCATCCAAGGGAGTGGGCTCACTCACAATTCTGCCCAAAAACACAGCCATGAATAAAGAATGGTATCAAAACATCCTCCAACAGCAACTTCTTCCAACAATCCAACAACAGTTTGGTGAAGAACAATGCATTTTCCAGCACGATGGAGCACCATGCCATAAGGCAAAAGTGATAACTAAGTGGCTCGGGGACCAAAACGTTGAAATTTTGGGTCCATGGCCTGGAAACTCCCCAGATCTTAATCCCATTGAGAACTTGTGGTCAATCCTCAAGAGGCGGGTGGACAAACAAAAACCCACTAATTCTGACAAACTCCAAGAAGTGATTATGAAAGAATGGGCTGCTATCAGTCAGGATTTGGCCCAGAAGTTGATTGTTTTTTTAAACCCGCCCACTCCTGCAACCTGCGTGTTCGACTCCCGTCCGCACCCGCAATGTGCGTGTCCACTCCTGCCCACTCCCGCAGACTTTCTTTCAGAGCATCGTATCGAGACAGTCGGCCTAGTTCGTGAACAAGTCAGTGCAAGAGAATTAAAACGAAAGTGATGAAAATGAGTAAATGAAGGCGGCACAAACAGAAGACCACTCTAATTTTAGGCTTAAAATGAAGAAAGTGATCAGCATAACTGATATTCAAAATGGAAAGCAAGCACTTCTTTGTTCACATTTCTTATATCTGCGTTTATTTTAAATGACGATTATGTACTATTAAAAGCTGGTGATATAGACAGTTAAATATTTGCTGTGTTCAAACAACACCGACGGCCACTGTTGGGGGTAACGCATTACAAGTAAGGCAAGTTACCTAATAATATTACTTTTTCAAGTAACTAGTAAAGTAACGCATTACTTTTGAATTTCTAAGAAAATATCTGAGTTACTTTTTCAAATAAGTAACGCCAGTTACTTTTCCCCTCATTATCGATTGACAAGTCTCCTGTCGGGAAACTAGGAGTAAACATGATGTTACTGTATTCTAGACTAAATGTGAACATGCGTTAATTCATGTCACTCACAAAAAACTGATTCAGCATTCCTCAAAATGAATAAAAACAGTGAAATGCAAACTCAGAATATGACGCAACCCTGGAAAAAAATAAATATGTTAAATAAAACAAATATTCTTTATGTATTTCATCCCATTTTATTAACCAGTGTCTTTGCTGCTGACCTTTGATGATGCAGTTCAGACATCCTAATAAGCAAAAGTTAATAAAGTTATGTTTATTAATATAAAATCTATTTGAAGCGAACTCCTGGAGATTGCTGGCAAGTAACATGTAATCGCTGACAGTTTTTTCAAGTTATTTCATATAAAAAGAAAATGTTTTTATTTGACACAAACTGCCTGCGATTGCTGACTGGTATCTGAAGTTAATGTTTATTAATATATATTGTATTTGATGCAAAATCCTGGAGATCACTGGCAAGTATAATGTAACCTTACCAAAAATATGAAATTTATTTTTTTGACACCAAAGCCCTGACAAACTCAAGTTCAAGTTATTTTCTAAAAAAAGAAAATGTTTTCATTTGACTCAAACTGCCTGCGATTGCTGACTGGTATCTGAAGTTAATGTTTATTAATATATAATGTATTTGACGAGATCTCGTGGAGATGGCTGCCAAGTAAAATGTAACATTAACAAAAATATGAAATTTATTTTTTTTTGACACCAAAGCCCTGACACACTTTTCAAGTTATTTTATATAAAAAGAAAATGTTTTTATTGGACACAAACTGCCTGCGATTGTTGACTGGTATCTGAAGTTAATGTTTATTAATATATAATGTATTTGACGCAAACTCCTGGAGATCGTTGGCAAGTATAACGTAACCTTACCAAAAATATAAAATGTTTTATTTTGACACCAAAGCCCTGACACACATTTCAAATTAATTTACATGGACAGCAAATGTTTTTATTTGACACAGACTGCCTGCAATTACTGACTTGTATCTGAAGTTAATGTTTATTAATATATAATGTATTTGATGCGAACTCCTGGAGATCGTTGGCAAGTATAACGTAACCTTACCAACATATAAATGTATTTATTTGACACCAAAGCCCTGACACATTTTCAAGTTATTTTATATAAAAATGAAATTATTTTCATTTGACACAAACCATGCGATTGCTGACTGGTATCTGAAGTTAATGTTTATTAATATAAAATGTAACTCCTGGAGATAGCTGGCAAGTAGGCAAGTATAACCATTCAAAAAACCAACAACAAAAAAAAAAAACAAAGTCCTGACAGTTTTTTTCAAGTTATTTTATATGACTATGACTATGATTTCATAAAAAACAGATTTTGTTATTTTTATTTTTGCTTAATTTTTATTGCTTGTCTACGCTCCTCCGCTGCATTCTTTCTCTTGTCCGACCCCACAGCTCTCTCTCTCCTATAGCTTAGTGTTAGGGGCACCAGTCCAGGTGTCTCCAGGAGTTGTTCGTGCTATTTCTCCTTGTTGAGAGTTTGGTGTCGCATTCACTACTTAATTTTGAGTTAAAATATGTTGTTGTAACTTGCATTACTCAGATTGTAAGGAGTAATATTATTACCCAAATTTGATTAGTAATGTGTTACAGCAAAAAGTAATATACTACTGTAATATTATTACTTTTGTAATGCGTTACTCCCAACACTGTATTTTACATGTGATCGAGCGCACCACGTGTATATGGAATCTTTTGTATTTCTTTTATTTCTGTGTATTTACTTTGACTATTCTTATGTGTATGATTTTTCGGCAGTTTTATCCCGGATGAGCAACGATTCAAGTCTGTCTGGTGTTTTCTCATTTATCTTCAGGTGTATTATTGTTTGTGTAATTTTATGTTGTTCATGTTCACAAAAAGCATAACAAAAAAAGAGACCGAGTTCATAATCGTGTCTCTAACGTGGCGAGGGAGACATGAAGCGGGCAGATCCATCTGCATAACTTTATTGGCTTTAGACAGAGACATGGTCAAACACAGGCAAGGTCGTCATCTGCAAACAGGTATATATGGACAAAACAAGAGAGTAATCCGGAACAGGCGAGGGTTGATCAACGGCGAATGTAATCCAAGGGGCTGGGCAAAAGGGTGTTCCGAATAGACAGGCTAGAGTTCCAAAGGGCAGGCAGCATAACAGACAAAACAAGGAAAGCAGACGAAAATACAAAACTCAGAGAACTAACACAGCTAACTAGCCAAGGGCTCTGTAGGAATGTAAATACAATGTAATACTCAGCAGCTGGCAAGGGGAAGTCCAAGGTTTATATGCAGTGTCTGATTGGATGAAGGTGATCAGCCCAATGGCTGATGGGGAACGTAGTCCGAGTGTGGTGTAACAGTCAGTGTAATGTGAATGTCAATGGAGTGAGAGGGCGACATCTGGTGGTGAGCAGACCGAAGGTCACCGGCCAGATTCGTGACAACCTCAAAGTCATTTATTGATTGTAAAGCCATCAGTTCAAGACGAGCTGTTGAGATGAATGTCAGTGTTGTTAACGGATGAGCATCGATTCATGTCTGTCTGGTGTTTTCTCATTTATCTTTGGTCTTTCTAGTAAATACAGTACATGGATGAACTCTGTAAACTGTCTGTATGTGATCTTTTCCAGGAGAGTCGAACATGAGAACCAGAAGGGGTTACACATGTTCAGCTGAAGCTTATAGACTTATCTATAAACCTTAGGCTGCATCCAAAATCATACAGTATGTTTTTCTTTTGAACAAGTACTTACACTGCGACTGTTAAAAAGTATGTATGAATAAAAGTATGTTCTATATAGTATGAATATGGGTAGCAATGAATGTAATCCAGACTACATACTTACATTCACAAATCCTCTCCTGTGGCCTCATGGGATAGTTTCCATCAGATGCACACATCAAATAGTAGGTCTTCTGGTATTTTTCTTTGACTGTTATATGAGTACTGTGAATTTGGACATCTTTTCACATAATATTTTACAATACACTATAGTTGTCACACCTCTGTGGACTGTTTTTGTGTTTTTCCCCATGTATGCCCTTATTTGGTCTTCCTGTTCTGTCTTCTATTATTATGTCACTGTTTAATCGATTATACCTGTCCTCGTCTGATTAGTCTGTGTATTTAAGTTAGGTTGTGTTCACCGTTTGGTGGTCGGTTCTTACTGTCTTTTTGTAAGTCACTTTATGTCATTCTGTTGATGTCGC
This sequence comes from Labeo catla, assembly GCA_012976165.1. Taxonomy (NCBI): domain Eukaryota; kingdom Metazoa; phylum Chordata; class Actinopteri; order Cypriniformes; family Cyprinidae; genus Labeo; species Labeo catla. Next base: position 141,718 of record VONZ01001279.1, on the reverse strand, counting down.
TCCGTTCATTCGAAGTCTTTCCGTGTCGTTTTTACGTTGGATTCCCTGCTGTTCCTGTCCATTCCTGCTTGTTGTGTGGATTGTCTAATAAATGTGCCTGTTCTGGACCTTCTCGTCATCACTCCTCATTTCCCGCACACCATGACATGACAATAGTAGGGCAGTGTGTGTTTTCAAATGCAACCCTCTGAAATTATAGGGTTCAGAAAAACAAAAAGTTCTCCTTTTTCACTGAATACACTGCTTCTACACTATAAACTTTACTGTTTATGTATTTTTACTCATTTTTTTTAATTCTATTTATTTATTTATTTTTGTAAAACATTGGTGCAAGGTCAAGCAAGTGTGCAAAATGATTACAAATAAACTTATTACAAAAAGTTTAGTACGTAAAAGTTCAGAGGACGAAAAGGCAGTTCAAACATGTTCGTTGTGATTTTTCCATCAATTCAAAAACATTATTAAATCTATAATGTATAAAATCTATTAAATTTATATTTATTTATTTATTTATTTATTTATTAAGTTAGATTTAATAATGTTTTTGAATGATGATTGATTAAATGATTTTTTATAGTATTTTCTGAGTATGACCCAATTGTGTGATGAGATTTTTTTTTTTTTTTTTTGGGTGACGTTTTACAGGATGTGGTTTTTGTGAGAGATGCAAACAGCCACACACTTTTTCCTGTGGAACCTAAAAGAAGATATTTTGATTTTTTTTTTCTTCTGGTCCATACAATGAAAGTCAAGTGGGCCAGTGTTACAGTATGTAACGTCACAAATGTAATTGCAAATAAAAATGTAAACAAAATGGGTTTAAAAAGAAATATTCTAATGATCTTGCATGGTACACATTTCAAGTATATTTATTTTGTTTATTTGTTTGTTTGTATGCCAGAAGCAGAATAAACATGAGGTTCTTCTTGTATTTTCACACACTACAGCTCAGTTATTGAGTCACAGTGAAATAATCTGTGGTATTCTCTAAGTCTGTTGGCCAAAGGCTATTGATTGTATGGCTATGCACATGCTTTGAGTGTATAGGCAGGTTGGTGGTTTGTTAAAGGGTAGCTTGTGTCACTTATCTTTAGCATCGGAATAAACACTCTACTCTAAACTTACTCTGCTACTAACTGCTAATGTTGATAGTATAAATATATCAATATTTATATTAATTTTATATTATAATATTTATAATATTTATTTATATATATCCCATAGATTCTCAGTTGGGTTCAGGTCAGGCATGTTGGCTAGCCAATAAAGCACAGTAATATCATGGTCAGCAAACCACTTGGAAGCGTTTTTTTTTTGCACTCTGGGGAGGTGCAAAGTCCTGCTGAAAAAGGAAATCAGCATCTCCATAAAGCTTGTCAGCAGATGTAAGCATAAATTGCTCCAAAAACTCCTGGTAGATGGCTGCATTAACTTTACACTTGATAAAACACAATGGACCAACACCAGCAGACGTCACGGCAGCCCAAATCATCACTGACTTCAGAAACTTTACAACTGACTTCAAGCAGCTTGGATTCTGTGCCTCTCCAGTCTTCCTCCAGACTTTGGGACCATGATTTTGACATGAAATGCAAAATTTACATTTATCTTAAAAGAGGACTTTGGACTAACAGTCCAGTTCTTTTTCTCCTTAGCTCAGGTAAGATGCTTCTGACGTTGTTTCTGTTTCAAAAGTGGCTTGGTAGCACTTTTCCTAAAGAAGTCTGAGCATGGTGACTCTTGATGCACTGACTCCGGCTTCATTCTACTCCTTGTGAAGCTCTCCCAGATGTTTGAATCAGCTTTACTTGACAGTATTCTCAAGCTTACGGTCATCCCTGTTGCTTGTGCACCTTTGCCTACCCAAATTCTTCCTTTCAGTCAACTTTGCATTTAATATGCTTTAATACAGCACTCTGTAAACAGCCATCCCATTCTGTAATGACCTTCTGTGACTTACTCTCTTTGTGGAGGGTGTCAATGATTGTCTCCTGGACCACTGCCAAGCAGCATTAGTGTGGTTTCAAAGAACAAGAGATACCCGGAATTTATAATGTAGGGATGGTCACTTAATGAAACTCAAATGTAAATATTGTAATATTTTGAGATACTGGATGTTTGACTTTCATGAGGCGTACATTCTAATCATCAAAATTAAAACTAAAAACTTTTGAAATGTTTTACTTTACATGTAATTATTCTAGAATATATTCAATTTTTAACTTTTTTTTTTTTTTTTTACTTTTTCATGATATTCTTTTTATTAGATGCACCTGTACATTTAAACAAAGATGCTGTCTGAGTTACAGGAAATTGTGGCTTACTGTCAGCTACCACCTTCTGCAGTGTATATACTTGTGTTTGCAAAGGCAAAGGAAGTTCACAACTTCCTACAAAACAATTACAAGCATCTGATTGTATATAACATTCTCTTGTTAATTTATTAGTCTATTAGAAAATAAATTCTTATTTTTTCACTCTCTCTACAGTTTTTTTTATTTTTTATTTATTTATTTTTTAATTTAACAGTGTATTGTCCGATTGCATATTGTGGAATAAATACATTTGTTCTACTAAGACCATTATCTTTTTTAACTCCAAAATCTATCTATCTATCTATTAAAATATCAATATTTTGATCTATACTCAACCTTACAATTGTTATTATCATCCTTACATTGCATTAAATTTGTATGATTAAAATGAGCCCTTGCTGCCATAACGCGTTTATAGACAGCAAGCTTGTCCAAACAAGCGCAAAATGAGCTTGCCTGCAACCTTTTGATGCCAATAAAGCAGAACCGCTAATGCTGTGACTTTGGCGGTACGCAGGGAAGTTAGAGCCCTGCACTGGACTGTTTTAATATATAAAAGGTACAAATACATTCAATTTCATAGAAAATAAAATTACATTTTAGTGACTTTTTCTTTCTTTCTGTCGCTCTTTTTTTCTGTTCTTTTCCTTTTTTTTTTTTTTAGCCTACATATTTTTAACCCACCTAGAGCCCCGCCTCGTACTCTGTTATAGCACGTGGGCACAGAGCCCCCATTTCATTCATGTGCGTAAACAGATTACGATCTATCTGAGCTGTTAAGAAATATGGTTTACTCATTTATCTGTTTTTACTTCTGGCTTTTAGATGGTAAGTTACAAATTTATTTTTATGACCTCATTTTATGTAGCTTAGTCTTATATAGTGATGGGACCAACGAAGCGTTTCTAAACGTTGAATCAGTTTAACTAACTGCTTCCCCAAATTATTCGCAAAATAAAAGGCTGGTTATGTCTGCATGACAGAACGTCGTAAATCCTCAAAAACTTAGGGCAAACATGCATGAAACACCTTTTGCAATACACTTGCAGTGTTTCATTTAAAGTGAAACAAAAAAGTGGAAAAAAAAAAAAAAATCTGTTTAATACAATTAACAAATAATTTAATATAATTACATATGAGATGTTTGCATAATATATTTTCTTAAATTAGAGCTTGTTTTGTTAGTTTTATGTAAAGCTTGGTTAATCAGGGAATAATCATTTATTTATTTATTTATTTATTTATTTATTTATTTTAATACAAATGTGTTGATAAAACAATTTTTGTTTGTATTTGAGAGCAGGCAAAACCATAAACCAGGGATTCTCAGCTGAGCTCAAGGTCCAGCTCTTATTAAAAAGAGTTTAGCTCCAACTAAATCAAAGCCACTTTTATTGTGCAGTATTTTCATCTCATATTTTACTCGTTCATATTTTATATGAAATCTAATTTTAACTTTAGAGGGATCATTGGATGCAAAATTCACTTTTACATGTTGTTTGAACATAAATGTGTGTTGGCAGTGTGTGTACACATCCACCTTATAATGATAAAAATCCACCCAATGGTTTTTATTCAATTTGTAAAAAATACCCTTTTTCAAATCAAGCCATTCTCAGCTTCTTAACATATCACCTCGTTTACTCCCCACATCTGAACTGCTGAAGACGCAGATGATTAACCTTACTTTTGTTTGTAAAGGGAATGCGCCCCTGGTCTACCTAAATGCTTCTATGTTCGCGTGAATCATTCATGATCCAGCTTCACCAACAGTAGAAGTGAGTATAAGGGGTTTTTTATGCTTCTTTGCAAATCGCCCTTGTTAATAATCTGCTAGCAAGTTTTGCGGCTAAATGCACTGAAGTAAAAAGATCGGCTCGTCACGCCACAGTATAAAAGAAGAGAAGAGAGGGGCGGGGTGAGCAGAGCTCATTAGCATTTAAAGGAACATGCAATAGAATAGGCTGATTTGCGCAGAGCTGATTTTGACCAGGCTAAAAGGGTGTTTTTACATCACCACTGAGAAATTTTAACCAAAGTATATTATAGACTTTTCATTAAGACCCTAAAGAATCATATCAACTTGTGGAAAATGGGCATCCGATGACCCCTTTAAAATGTTTTGCAACAAATTCAGTCATATTCTTTCTCCCAGAATCCATCACACTAGAACACAAAGGTCAACACAAAATGGTAAATAATTATCTCCTTCACTCATAAAAATGATTCTTCAACACTGTTCAGATTATTTAAAAAATCCTTATCATTTAACACCATTGTGTTAGGTTTCCCATTTATATACTTGCATTATGTTAAACTGACTTGAAACAGTTGCGTTTTGGTACAACTCAGTATTTTCATTTTGAAAGAACATGCTTTAATTAAATAGGCCAAAAATACCATTTGATGCTTGTTCAATTTACTTAAGTAAATTAAGTTAATCCTACACAATTTTTTCAACCACTTTACTTAATTAATTTGAGTTGACAGTACATAAATTATTTTACTTGTGTAACTAGGAAGTGGATTTCCCCTTCCCATCATGCTTTGCATGCTTTGTACAAAGAGAGTAAATGTTGAAATAAAATGTTATTTTATGCATTTTTAATTAAGATGATACAAAAGGGAGACTTCTTTAAAGTTTGTGTTTAAAACAGTTTCTGGAGAGTTAATGTTTTTGGGGGTTACCATTGTGGTGAAGTGTAGAGCATGAGCTTGGGTTGAGGACTAATAATAAAATAAACAACTATTTTGGGCATGCCATGGAAAGCCATCTTATGGCTAATGCCTAACAAGCTGGTTAATGCCTAAATTTAAGTATCAAATGTGTAATTTTTTGAGTGTAGAAGGATTTCTGTCTAGTTATTTGTTTTCCAGTTAAATGTTTTAGTTTGAGCATAAAATAATCACTTCATAAATGTATCAATTTCATTTAAACTATATTTGATCAAATTGAGTTGGCCCAACTCAATTACATTTCATTGCATGAATTTAATTTTTATGAGTTGGGGTTACACATATTTATTGGATGGAAATCCTGCCCTTAATTAAGTTCATCCAATGAATTATTTTTTTTGAGTGTTGGGTGTGGAGGTCATGTTAGGATACTCCTTGTATCTGATGTGTTTTTTTCATTTATACTTCAAAGTTTTGAAATTTCAATAGTATTTTTTTTTTTAATGAAGTACATCTGAGATGAGATTCTGTGATTTGTTATTTTTTGACTGTTTTGTTTCAGGTGTGTCTGTTGTTGATACAGATGAAACCATAACAATATCAGCGATGGAGGGAGATTCTGTCACTTTAAAAACTGATGTTACTGAAATACAGAGAGATGATCTGATAGTGTGGACATTTAGACTTAACAGTTCAGAGACTCATATAGCTGAAATCTATAAACAGATCATCTCTATACATGACAATAAAGAGAATAATGAGAGATTCAGAGGCAGACTCCAGATAGATGAGCAGACAGGATCTCTGACCATCACAAACATCAACAAATTGCACTCTGGACTTTATAAAGTACAGATCATGAAAGGAGACGTCAAACACAAGAGCTTCAGTATTGTTGTCTACGGTGAGATGAATGAATCATATCAAAATGTTTTTTTTTTTTTGTTTTTTTAATCTGGGCTTTTTTTTTTAAATCTATCATTATGGATCTGAACACACATTCATTTTAGTAATTGTTTTTTTTTTTTCCTAAAATATTTTTTTCTTTTATGTTTCAGGTCTTCCTGTTCTGGTCATCAGTGATTCTCCTCAAAACCTTCCTGTATCAAAAAAATCATCAGAGCAGAAATGTTCATTGCTGTGTTCAGTGGTGAATGTGAGTCATGTGACTCTGTCCTGGTACAAAGGAAACAGTTTATTGTCCAACATCAGTGTGTCTGATCTCAGCATCAATCTCTCTCTACCTCTGGAGATTGAGTGTCTAGATGATTCATACAGCTGTGCAGTTGCTTATTCATCCATTAACCAGACTAAACTTCTCAATAGCACTGATGTCTGTCAGACATGTTCAGGTACGTCTTTTCACCAAACTACGTTGGTTAATACTGTTGTTTAGGTTTGTCTCTAAATGATTCATGAAAGTTGTTGAACTCACATTGTCACATATTTGTGCCTGTGCTGTATCTTAGCACATAAACTGCACTTTACTGTTATATTATGTGTTATATCTATAAGTGATAGAAACATAACATGTTTGAGGTAAATAATTGGCAGATTAATTGGTTATCAAAGTTTTTTTTAGTTTGGTTTATTTAGTTGCATCTTTTTATGATATATACCCCACAAGATCTGCTGTTGTTTCACCTTGATTGAAGTCTGGTGAAATTAATGGACCGGAATGACTGATTTCACTTTATTCATTGCAGATGTTCGACCTGTGATTGTCAAATCACTGATATTTGCTGCTGTATTTCTGCTGCTGCTGCTAGTGAGCTCAGTATTAGCTATGAAGATATTCTGTCACCGCAGGATCTGCAAAGAAACAGCACAAGAAAGCAAGTATTGACTGTTTATGACATAATAGTGCACAAAAGTGCCAATAAAATCTTGTAACCTTCATTTAAGGTGTGTGTGTGTGTACTTGCTTTTGCTATATTGTGCCCACAAGGATAGTAAAACCTGAATTTTTTGACATTGTGGGGTCCGGTCTGCTTTCCCCACAATGTTAAAAAATTATTAAAAATAGTAAATGATGTTCATCTGAAAATGTAACGATGGAAACATGTTTCCTGTAAGGGGTAGGTTTAGGGTTTGGGTTGGGTTAGGGGATAGACAATATCGTTTAGTCAGTATAAAAACTATAGAAGTCTATGCAAGTCCCCACAATTCACAAAAAACAAATGTGTGTGTGTGTGGACTTACAACAATATTTATTTTTCTAAATTTGTATTATTTTGTGAATTTGCTGCTTTGAGTTTCTAAATCTTTGTGCTTCAAAGCATATGATGTGTGTGTTTTTTTCTTACAGGAGACTAATGGACAGAATCAGACTGAGTATTCAGAGGTGGCTTTCAGTTTATGATCATTCAGACCGTATTATTACAGCACTTAGTTTATTAGCACAGATCATGTTGTGACATATGATAGTATAGAAAAACCTTGAAACATAAAAGTTAAACTGCTATTAAATCTATTTCATAGTATTCACAACAGACAATCGAGTATTGCACTATAAGTGCCTTGCTGCCAAGTTAACTTGACTCCTCATGCATTTTTGATCGCGCTGTCTGCAGCTGCACAGCTTTATTCATAACAATCATGTCTTGACTTGAATGTGCGTTTAGTATAGCTAAATATTTTCAAAGCCATCCACATTACACTAAGCTCTGATAATGATACCATAGTCGTGATAAACAATACGAAAAAGACATCAAACAAGGAAGAAAAGTAAAAAAAAAACAAAAAAGAACTGAAAAACCATTAACATGTACGTGTATTAAACAAACACACAGTACTATTGAATACATGTATAATCGCTGTTCTGAGGCTCCATCTGCTGGCTATTTTTTTGAGTTTTACATGTACCATGATGAAGTCGGTCCCTGCTGGTAGATAATTTGAACTACACCATCTGTGTGACAAAAGGCATAATTCTCAATCGACAGCTTTAAAAATTGTTTGTGTATTCTAAAGAAGTAATTTAAAAAACATTTTAGCTAAAAACAACTATGCTAAAGCTAATGTCATTAAAACATGTTATGTGTCATTTCTTGCTGCCTATCAGTATAAGTACAATCCGTTTAAGACAGTAATCTCAGATTGGTTTGATTATTGATGTAAGATGTATGAATTTACACTGCTTTGAGCATTGTAGAATTATAATTGCCAAGCAAGAACAAGTTTTAGCCAGTTAGTGTTCAGTACAAAGTAAAAAGATTTATGAAGAAGTATGCAGTAAGAAGTAGAAGTAAGAAGAAGTATGCAGAGTGCCACACATTTGCTTTCCCGTAAAGAATGCTGACATTATGTAAACTACAATAAATAATGCACTGTGTTAATCTAGGTTTACTAAAGAATACAGTCTTGCATGTTTTTGAAACAAGTCTGTATAATGCGGTTTTTTCGACGACAGATGGCGCTCTTGACAAAATACGATCTGAACCAGTAGTTAGTCAAACTCATCGTTAGAGCTGAGTGAAAAAAGGCTGACTTTACTAGCATGAACTTCTTGAAGTATTGTGTTCACTGAAATTGTTTGATAGCAATAGGTTTTAGCATTTGTACCTGATGTTTTTACTGTGGTGTAATTTTAATGGCTGTAGGTTTGTGTTTGCTGAAAAATAAACAAACTAAAAACATACTCTCTATGTTCATTCATGTTTGCTTCTTTATGTCAAAATAATGTCCAGATGTATAACATTTTATTTCAAAACCAGACATTATTTTCAGTCATGTGATTAGATTATGTTTCTCTGTTATCATGACACTGTGGTTAACAGCCGTTTGGTTTCACAGGATGTGGTTTGTAAGCGAGATGAAGCAATAAGTGAAAGATTAAGATTTTTCTTGTAATCATATATGTAATATTTTAGAGAAATGAAACTGTTGAAATAAAAAGTCAGAATGTATAGCATACTCTCCCACTTGCAAAACAGTTATCTGTTAAAAGTTTGTTTGAGGCTCTTCATACACTTTGACACAGTAGCAGCTCAGTTTGAGAGTTTTATTGAGATCTGTAGTGGTCTGCGTATTTTTTTTTTTTTTAGACCAGTTTATGGGGTCTGGGCTCAAACATTTCGTTGTGTAATAGTGAGCAGTGTGTTCATTTACAGCTCATTAAGAAGAATTGATGTGTTCGTTGGAGAAAGCTTGTGCAACTGGATTATTCTTGAATTCCTGTTAATTGTTTTTGAACACATTTTAAAGAATATGGGGTCAAACCCTGTTGTTTTCTCTCTGTGTGTGTTCATCACAAACTGTAAGTGTTTAAATTTTAAACTTGCTTTTGTTGAATTCAGGTTATGATCCATATTTATGTAAAACCAGGCGTGACAAAAATGTGCCATAATTAGTTCAATTCATTCCTCACTTTTAATTTGAACTAAACTACCTTTTTGGGGAACAATCTCTTTCAGGTGTGTTTGTTGCTGTGACAGATGAAATAAAGTCGGTATCAGTGATGGAGGGAGAATCTGTCATGTTACACACTGACGTTAAAGTACGGAGAGATGATCAGTTACTGTGGACGTTTGGACCTCAAAACACTCGAATAGCTGAAATCATTAAAAGGGACCAAATAAACTTTATTTTTGAGAGTAATGATGGGAGATTTAGAAACAAACTACAGTTGAACAATCAGACTGGATCACTGACAATCAGAAACATCAGATCTGAACACACTGGATTTTATAAACTGACTGTCATCATCAATGGAATAACCTCATTGAAGAGCTTCAGCATTACTGTGTATGGTGAGTAAACAGTACTATGCTATAATTGTTTATTATTAGTTCTTGTCTGAACTTAGCATACTGTATAAAAGTGTCTAAAAGCTCATGGTCAGTCATTGTTTTAGAGTAGATGCACAAGCATTAATTTCTTTCTTAGTCTTGCATTTAAAATCATTAATTTTTATTAGCCTTGCAAGAAAACATCTGCATCATGTTATTGCTTGTTGATGATAATAATTAGGTAATACTTGCTCTTTCATGTTTTCCAGCTCCTCTACCCACTCCTGCCATCACCAGTGATTCTTCACAGTGTTTTTCATCATCATCAGGATCATCCGTGTCTAAATGTTCACTGCTGTGTTCAGTGTGGAATGTGAGTGATGTGAGTCTCTCCTGGCACAAAGGAAACAGCTTATTATCCAGAATCAGTATGTCTGATCTCAGTATCAGTCTCTCTCTACCTCTGGAAGTGAAATATCAGGATAAAAACACTTACAGCTGTATGCTCAACAATTCCATCAGGAACCTGACCAAACATCTCAACATCAGTGGACTTTGCGGGCCATGTTCAGGTACATCAGCAGTAATATTTTTTTTTCAAAATTGTCTTCCAAATTTTCTGTTTATATTGTGTCTGAATAAAGTCAGAATGAATGGATTGACTATTTTCTCTTTGTTTTTTGCAGAAACAGCCTACCGTTCATATTTCTTGCCACTTTCAGCCATTTGTGTGCTGCTGCTGCTCATTTCTGCATGTGTGTTTTACTGTTGCTGCAGGACATGCAACCAAGAAACACCAGAAGTTAAGTATTACTACAACTGACATAAAATGACTTTTTATGTGCAAATCAGAAATATGCTTTATATAATTAATGTGAAGTTGCAGAATCAGCACCTGATGTTAAATACACTCAACATCAGCATGTGTTTGTTTTTGTAGATGAGAAAAGTCTGTCAGAATACACACAGATCATCTACCATCTACAGATCTGACACAGATCACTGATCATCACCCATAATACACCACAGGACTGCTTTCAACTACTGGACTACAACATGATTCATAAAAATATATTATCATTCACAAACACATTTTCTTTAAATGGTATTAATAAATCATGCAATTTAACAAGGTTAAAAATGAACAGAAATAAAATGCATTTCAACAATTTTTATAAAATATAAACATTTGAAACATTTAATTTAAAGCTGATTGTAAATGAACCTGGTAAATTCCTACATATTAAAATATGAATTTGTGCTAAAACAGTGTCATATAGTTGTGTTTAAAATTCTAACAATAAATGTTTGGTTCTCTGTCAGTGTTTTCTGACTTCAGATTAGTCTGTTTTATTTCAGTTACTTATTGCGCAAATCTTTTGAAAGAGATTTGTGATTATATTGTGAGAGAAGCAGCACTCATTCATGAGATGTTTTAGAGTCAGACCTTCTGTTATTGAGGTCAGTAAATGTTTCTGAGCTGAATGCATGTGGTTTAATGTGCTGGGAGTTATCTTCAGCTAATGCACATGATGTTAGACAATGTGTGTTTGTGTTCATGTTTATGAGAGTGTGAGATGTGCAGGTTTTTTTTTTTTTTTTCTTACAACCACGAATAAACCTTCTGAAAACCTGCTAGACACTGAAATGAGAGTTTTCAGGTGAAGAGTAATCCAGAATGATGTTGTGATTGTGATTGTCAATGCAATTTAAGAAGAAGACAATAAAATGATTAAACTTTGAATAGAGAGCGCAGTCAGAGTTGAAATGTGAATGAAGACCACTAAAACTAGTTCACACACATTTAGCAGTCTAGATTCAGGAAGTAGCTGCACTTTTTGTTCAGGAAGTTTCTCTTCTGTGTCTGAAGTGACTCTCAGTTGGATGTTTCCAGCATGATGTCCTCTCATCTGTGTGCTCTGATCTTGTTTGTGTTTTGTGGTAAGTATCTCTTAAAATACTTCTATAATACATTTAATCAGTAAATGTGGAGCATTTAGTTAAACACAAGTGCATTTCCACAAAACTTTAAAAATACGTTTTATATTTTAGAAGTGCATGAATAAGCTCCAGGAAATTAAATTATTCAGTCTATGTCTAATAATGATATATTTTTATTTGTTCTTCAGGTGTGTTTGGTGATACAGATGTAATGAAGTCAGTATCAGTGACTGAGGGAGATTCTGTCACTCTAAACACTGATGTTACTAAAGTACAGAGAGATGATCAGATACTGTGGATGTTTGGACCTCAAGAGATTCAAACAGCTGAACTCTATAAGCAGAGCATTGATATGTTTAGCAGTGATGAGACATTTGGAGACAGACTGCAGCTGGACTCTTTCACTGGATCTCTGACCATCAGAAACATCAGAACCTCAGACTCTGGACTTTATAAACGACAGATCCGCAGCAACAAGGGGAACTCAGACAAGACATTTAATATTACTGTCTATGGCAAGACAAATAGCTTCAACTCTTATATGTATAAATGGATGTGAAGCTTATTATTGATCTGGTAGTAGTGAATCAGAAATTACGACAATAAAAATTAGGGTTTTTTGAGGTGAATATATCGTTCGTCACATGTTTTCCAGCTCATCTGCCTGTTCCTGTCATCACCAGTAACTCTTCAAACCGTCCTTCATCATCTGAAAGATCAGCAGTGTACAAATGTTCATTGCTGTGTTCAGTGGTGAATGTGAGTCGTGTGACTCTCTCCTGGAACAAAGGAAACAGTTTATTGTCCAGCATCAGTGTGTCTGATCTCAGCATCAGTCTCTCACTGCCTCTGGAAGTGGAATATCAGGATAAAAACACCTACAGCTGTGTGATCAACAATCCCATCAACAACCAGACTCAATATCTGGACATCACTCAATTCTGTTACACACGTGTAGGTATGTGAAACATTTTATCATAAAGATTAAACTGTGCTTTAAAGGGGTCATCGGATGCTAAGTTCACTTTTTCATGTTGTTTGAACATTAATGTGTGTTGGCAGTGTATCTACCCTATAATGATAAAAATCCATGCAGTGGTTTTTAATTAATCTGTAAAAATAATATCCCCTTTTTCAAATCAAGCCATTCTTAGATGCCTGTCGGTGTGCCGTCACCTTAGAATGAGATGATTTTTGCAGAGCTCATTTTGACAAGGTAAAAATGGTGTTGTTTTATAAAACCACTGAGAATTTTTAATCAAATATATTAGAGACTTTTCATTAACCCTAAAGAATCATATTAACTTGTGAAAAATGGGCATCCGATGACCCCTTTAATTAACATAAACATGCTATATATTTCTAGTTTGATGTATTGAGTTTATCATAATGTTTTCTCATTACTTCAGCCTCTCTGTCAGTATCTTTTCTTCCATTTGTGCTGATTTCTCTATCAGCTGTGATTTTGGTGATTTGTCCAGTGGTGTTTCATCTGTGCAACAAAAATAATTCAGGACTAGAGGGTCAGTCTCTCCTTCATCTCATCTAACCCAGGTTTTCATAAATGACAAACCACACTGAATCAACTTGTTTTATGTTTCTAGATGAGAAAAGCATGTCAGAATACACACAGGTCATCTACAGCCTTCAGATGAGAGATCTGTCACAGGTCACTGATTTCACAATCAATACAAAAGATTTTACGTGATTGTTGACTTTGTTCATCTACTTCCTCTCAACTAATTTTTAGAATGAATGAAAGTAGGCTTATTTCTTAAAAGCACAGTTTTAGCTCTTAAATGTGTTTCTGTTTAAATGTATATTAATATACATTAAATGTGTGTCTGATAAGTTTATTTACTCAATTTTTATTGACATTTTTCTCTGTCTGTAACAGAAATCACTTCAGGCTGTGACATATAAGCACATGACACGATGATCAAGAGAGCTAAAATCATGCAGCACTATTTTTTTGTTATAATTATGAATCAGTAAAATTACACAAAAGGAATTGATCATACAAATTATTACAAATATACACTGAATAGATAAATTGTTGGTTTATTACATTTGTTCAGAAAAAATCAGGAAAGGGCTACCAAACTGGCTCCAGTTGTATTCATTTCAAACTGACACAGTGCCACCCAGTGGACAGCAAAATTAATAAATGCCTGCTACACACAAACCCTACCAACTTTTGTCAGTATTATTGGTCCTTTCCTTATGTTTTTCAGCTCCTCTAATTCTCAATCAATCAGCAACCAGACTGAACATCTCAGTGTTACTGAGATCTGTCAGCAATGCTAAGCTATACATCAGACACATTTTTAACCTATTTTCTTTCAAAACGTGCTATTCAGAACAGGCTGGGAACACAAATTAAGATATTTGAGATGAAATCTGAGAGCTTTCTGACCTTCCATAGACGGCAAGTGTACTACCACAGTCAAGGCACTGAAATCTAGTATTGTTAAAATAGTCCATGTGACATCTGATATTCAACCATAATTTTACGAAGCTACAAGAATATTTTGTGTGCAAAGAAAACAAAAATAATGACTTTTTCCCCCCTGATAGCATACGTACATCACAGAGATGTCTATTTTACTTCTGCATTTACATTTACGAAACATATTTTTTTAGAGTGTCTGTTCATCTGCAATACGTCTATTGGACGTTTCCTATCAGATGTCAACTAGACGTCTATTAGATGTCTTTAAGATGTTTATGATTTATAATGTATATAAAACTGACATCTTACATATGTCTATCAGACGTTTGTACACAACAGATGCTTTCCAGATCAAGAGATCTTTAACAGACATCTTGCAGACGTATGTGTGCTATCTGGGTCCTATGTGTCCCCGTAGAGCGCCATTATGAACCCCGATATCACAGAGATGTCTATTTGACATCTGCATTTACATCTGAAAGATGTATTTTTAGAGTGTTTTCTCATCTTCAATACGTGTATAGGACATTTCCTATCAGATGTCAAATAGACGTCTATTAGATGTCTTTAAGATGTTTATGATTTAGAATGTATGTAAAACTCACATCTTACAGACATCTGTCAGATGTTTGTACATAGTAGATGCCTTCCAGATAGCACATGCACGTCTGCAAGATGTCTTTTAAAGATCACTTGATCTGGGAAGCATCTGCTGTGTACAAACGTCTGACAGACATCTTGAAGACATCTAATAGATGTCTATTTGACATCTTATAGGAGACGTCCTATAGACATATTGCAGATGACCAAACACTCTAAAAAAATACGTCTTCCAGATGTAAATGCAGACGTCAAATAGACGTCTTTGTGATGTATGTGTGCTACCAAGGGTTTTACATATCAAGCGATTTTTAACAGACATCTTGCAGATGTATGTGTGCTATCTGGGAAGAGTATCACAATTATAAAAAGAGAACTTTATTTAATACAATGAGATATACATTTCTACTAAAACAATGTCACAGACATGTGAGAGTGTTGAGATTAAATCAGTAAACCCTTGGGGTTTTTTTATGTGGGCGTGTTATGATGTGTTATGATGTTTCTTTCAAGTTGAGGATTATTCACAGCATTTTGATGTGTAAAATATTTCATTTCGAAAGTCAATCATTTTATTGCCAGTGTGAACCAGCACATGTTCATGTTTTCGTGTCAGATCTTGTGTTATTGCGGTCATTAAATGCATCTGAGCTGAATGCGTGTGGTTTGAAGTGCTGAGAGGATGTTCAGATAATGCGCACAATGTTAGACGGTGTGTGTGTGTGTGTGTGTGTGTGTGCACCTGGTATTCATCACGTTATGGGGACCAAATGTCCCCACAAGGATAGTAATACCAGTAAATTTTGACCTTGTGGGGACATTTGTGAGGTCCCCATGAGGAAACAGGCTTATAAATCATGCACAATGAGTTTTTTTGAGAAAGTAAAAGTGCACAGTCTCCTGTGAGGGCTAGGTTTAGGTGTAGGGTGATAGAAAATACGGTTTGTACAGTATAAAAACCATTACGCCTATGGAATGTCCCCATAAAACATGTAAACCCAACATGTGTGTGTGTGTGTGTGTGTGTTCTTGAGAGTGTGAGGGGGCCAGTTTCTTCTTAAAACCACAAATACATTTTCAGAGAACCTGTTAGACTCAAACCTGTTAGATATATATCTGACATGACAGTTTCCAGATCCAGAATGATGTTCTCTCATCTGTGTGCTCTCATGTTTATCCTTTGCGGTAAGTAACTTTTCTTAGTATATTATTTAATCACTAAATTAAAGTCTCAGTTTGATAATAATATACTGTATTTGTATATGTGTTTCAGGTGTGTATGGTGATACAGATGAAATTAGGTCAGTATCAGTGATGGAGGGAGATTCTGTCACTCTACACACTAACGTTAAAGTTCAGAGTAAAGATATGCTATTGTGGATATTCGGACCTCAAGAAACTCGCATTGCTGAAATATATAACCAGAACATCTTTATGTATGACAGTTATAAGACATTTGGAGACAGTCTGCAGATGGACAATCAAACTGGATCTCTGACCATTAGAAACATCAGAGCTGAAAACTCTGGACTTTATAAACTACTGATCGTCAGCAAGATCATCAGAGGAAATTCATACAGGAGATTCAGTGTCACTGTCTATAGTGAGTAAAGTAGTACTCTAATAATCTCATTTTAATATTACACAGTTTGGGATTGTGAGAAACCTTGTTTGTTTGTGCTATTGTTTCTTCTTCCTTTAGGCAGAACCATTAATTTTTTAATTTTATATGCGTACATAGTTGGAAGTTGTCTTACTATTTTGTTAAATATGTTTTGGAGCATCTGAATGATAATGTTTCTCTCCTTAATTATTTTCCAGCTCATCTGCCTGTTCCTGTCATCACTAGAGACTCATTTCATCTCATTAGAGACTCATCTTCATCAGGACCATCAAGTCAGAATTGTTCATTGCTGTGTTCAGTGGTAAATGTGAGTGATGTGAGTCTCTCCTGGTACAAAGGAAACAGTTTATTGTCCAGCATCAGTGTGTCTGATCTCAGCATCAGTCTCTCTCTACCTCTGGAGGTGGAATATCAGGATAAAAACACCTACAGGTGTGTGATCAACAATCCTATGAGCAACCAGACCAAACATCTGGACATCAGCAATCTCTGTCACACATATTCAGGTACGTCAGTGGTAATATTTGCGCTATTTACAGACCTGAAAGAGTTAAAACGCACACTAATATTTCCGTGTTTTTTCGGTTTCTTCCCTCAGACTCTGTTCATTGTTGTGGTTCTACTGAAGCTGTGATTCGATTGCTGTTGCAGTTTATGACTTCAGATTTGGAAGCGTTCAGTAAGACAGAACATAGAGAGACACCAGGGGGCGTTGTTTTCAGCATATGTAGCCCATTAAATAAAGAAACGTGTTTTTGAGCCAGAGGTCCACAAAAATGTTCAGCTGTTTTGGGTTAATTTTGGGTTGTGTTTGGTTTTGGATCTCTGTTCAGCAACCATGATCAGCAACCATGTGGGTCACAGAACAGAATTTATTTTTCTTTATTAGCAGTACTTACAAAAATACAATGTTATCTAAAAGTCAGTATAGGTAGAAATGAAAAAAAGCATAAAATAATTTTGTGTTGACACATATAGACAGAAGATAAATAAGAAATTTACTGATTACTGTGATATAATGGGATGTTTCTGCATGCACCCCCTGAAACCAAATTTAAGTGGAAAGAAAACAAACTTTTGAGATTTCCATATTTCAGAAGGTTTCTCACTGTTGCAAAATATACAGCTTTGACTAACAAAGTTAGATAACTGTAAAAGTTTATTTTAAGAGAATTGTAAAAGAGAATAGAACTTTCCCTGTTAAAAAATAAAGCTCCATTTTTTTTTTTTTTTTAATCTGACACACTTGTGCACATTTAAAACCTATATTGTGGTGTATTTTATATACAACAGATGTTTTGGGAGATACTCTGCTCCCTTTAGCCTTTGTGCAAGGTCTAATGTAAGTCCATAGTAATTACTAATAAAATAATTTAAACTGAACATTTTAACAAGTTATTTCATGTGTTATTTTATTGGTGTTATTGTTAAACACTTGACTTGAAAATACAAAAAGTTCTTTCAAAGTTCATGATGTTCATGGTGATTTTCCCACCATATTGACAAAATTATTAAACTTTGCTTAAATGTATATAGTTTTGTTGTTGTTGCTGGTGTTGTTCATTTATACTCATTTCTCATTGGTGTTACAATGTTTAATGTTAGTTTTTTAAAAAGAATAAGTTATTGTTATTTATCTATGTTGTTGTGAAATCAAGATTTAATGCAGCTGTAGTGTTCAAAAGCACCAACAAATTCGTCTAACCTCCATTTCAAATAAATTAAAGCTTTACTTTTTATTTTTGTAAATGTATTTTTATTAAACAGCTCAGACTGCTGAGAAAGAGGTGGATTACACTGATGTGGCATTCAGATTTCACAACAGACAACAGAGTATCCCGTTATACTGTTCTGATTATGAACTGAGACTCACGATAAAGGGAACAAAAAAACAGATCAAGAGAAGAAACTAGAACCAGCATGAGCTACATATGTGGCCCTGGACCACAAAACCCGTTATAAGAGAGTTTTTTTTACATTGAGATTTATATTTCATCTGAAAACTGAAAAAAAAAAAAAAAAGCTTTCCATTGATGTATGGTTTTGGCCGAGATACAACTATTTGAAAATCTGGAATCTGAGGGTGCAAAAAAATCTGCCTTTAAAGCTTTCCAAATGAAGTTCTTAGCAATGCATATTACTAATCAAAAATTAGGTTTTGATATATTTACGGTAGGAAATTTACAGAATATCTTCACACAACGATCTTTACTTAATATCCTAATGATTTTTGGCATAAAAGAAAAATCGATAATTTTGGCTATTGCTACAAATATACCAATGATACTTAAAACTGGTTTTGTGGTCCAGGGTCATATCTGTATCCATATATGTCCGTATATGTCCAAATGCATACAGTGCTATTGGATACACGTTCATTTGCTGTGTTGAGGCTTCATCTGCTGACTGTTTGTGAGACTCGCATGTAATATGATCAAATGATCAAAGCTTCAGTAATAACTACTTGCAACTACACCATCTGTGTGACAAAACTTCATCTGTTAGGGGCCTTAAGTATCTGTTTATTCTGAAGAAAAATTGTAACAACCCATGCATGAATTTCTTATCTTAATAAGAATGTTATTATGTAAACTAAAGCAGAACACTAATGTAAAAATATAAATTGTAAATACTGTATGTGTATACATATATATATATATATATATATATATATATATATATATATTATGAAAGTGTGCTATCAAACTGTACAATGAAGTAAATTTATGGATATAATCAGTTTAGAAATTCAAGCACTTTGACAGTAGATTAATATTCAAATGATATTAACATAAGCTCTTCTTTTCTTCTGTACATTTTTATATGCACAGATGGTTTATGTATTTGATAGAAAATAAATTGTCTTATTCCAAATTGTTCTATTTGTATGGATTATGTTACTATATTTGTGAGAGCTGCAGAAAAACTCAAAAACCAACTGACAAGCGCTCATGTGGAAAAGTTTGACTTCCTATACAGCTTTATATAAAATACATGATACTATTTTATTAAATTTGAAACCACAGAGAAGTACCATTATATCTCACTTTCAAAGAAAACTGTGTCTATTGTCAGGCTGTTGGTTTTTTTTTGTTTTTTTTTTTAATCACATGAGGCTTTTCCTGCACTATGACACAGTAGCAGCTCAGGTTGAGCGTTTCAGTGAGGCTTGGCGTTTGGTGCTTTATTTAGGTTAATATCGCTTTATGGTGTCTGGACTCAATCTTTGTTGTCCAGTGTGTTCTACATGCTTTACTTGTTCAAGATTCATCAAGAAGGAGGATTTTACATTTTAGCTTGGGAGTCTGAGAAAGCAGTGTGCATAGTTGGATTATTTCTTAAATTTCTGCCATTATCGCTACAGGAGTTTGACATTTTCAGACACATTTGAGGGAATATGCTATCAAACGCTGCTGTTTTCTGTCTGTGTGTGTTTGTCACAAAATGTAAGTGGATTTGATTCATTTCAAGGAAATGTATGCACCTGATAAACCAACGTGAATTAAGTTAAAGTGTGAATGTAAAGTGGACCAGTAGATTAACTCTATTATACATTATGCATTATTATACATTCATTATAGTCTTCTTTGTTTATTGAATTTTTATGGGGCTTTAAAATGATTATCAAAATTTTGAATAGGTTCTTAAAATGTAAATCACTTTGGATAAAATCATACTCCAAATGTTTAAATGTTAAAAAAAAAAATGAACAAAGCAAGTTGTACACTGTAGAAATTATTCAACTCTGAAAGATATGTGAGATGAGAATCTGTGATTTGTTGTTGACTGTTTTGTTTCAGGTGTGTCTGGTGTTGATACAGATGAAACAGAGATGATATCGGTGATGGAGGGAGATTCTGTTACTCTACACACTGATGTTACTGAAATAAACAGAAATTATCAGATACTATGGACATTTATGGTTAAAAAATCAGAAAATTGTCTAGCTGTAATCCATAATCTGATCCTCTCTATATTTGATGGTAAAAAATATAATGAAATATTCAGAGGCAGACTACAGATAAATGAGCAGACAGGATCTCTGACCATCACAAACATCAACAAATTACACTCTGGACTTTATAAACTACAAGTCATTAATGGAGGGGTCAAATACAAGAGCTTCAATGGTGCTGTCTATGGTGAGTAAACTGAATAAATTATATCGAAAGGGATTTTTAATCAAATTTAAGTCTGAACTATCTGGAACTGAGTTATTTTTAGATCTATGATTGAGAATCTTTACACACAGCTTTTTCAGTAATTGATTGTCTCTGAAGTGTTATTCTTTCCTTCATGTTTCAGGTCTTCTGACTGTTCCAGTCATCAGAGATTTTCCTCAAAACCCTTCTGTATCAGAAAGATCATCACAGCAGAATTGTTCATTGTTGTGTTCAGTGTTGAATGCGAGTGAGTCTCTCCTGGTATAAAGGAAACGGTTTACTGTCCAACATTAGTGCATCTGATCTTAGCATCAGTCTTTCTCTACCTTTGGAGATTGAGTGTCTGGATGATTCATACAGCTGTGTTGTGGCTTATTCATTCACTAACCAGACTAAAGGCCTCAACATCACTGATCACTGTTGGTCATGTTCAGGTACACAGCAGCAACATTTTCAACATATTTACTTTCTAAATGTGCAGTTCATAGCATCTGGATGCAGTTGCACTGAAACAACTTAACATTTTCTCTGTCTGTTACAGCAAAAGTCCAGCATTTATATTTCATGCCATTTATAAGCATTTGTGTGCTGCTGCTGCTCATTTCTGCATGTGTGTTTTGCTGTTGCTGAAGAAAATGCGACCAAGGAAAACCAAAGGGCAAGTATTACTACAACTGACATGATAAAAATGACCGTTTATTTCCAAAAATTATTGAGGTCAGTAAATGTGCCGTCTGAGCTGAATGCATGTGGTTTACTGCACGCAATGTTAGACAGTGTGTGTTCATGTTTATGAGAGTGTGAAATGTTGAGAAGTTTTCTTTCAACCACAAATTAACCCTCTTATTGAGATGGTAAAAATGTTAGTGCAGTTTAAAAAGATAAAGAATGCATTAAATTGGACTTTTTATTTAGCAATCTTTGTTTAGGAAATAGCT
Organism: Labeo catla; assembly: GCA_012976165.1. Taxonomy (NCBI): domain Eukaryota; kingdom Metazoa; phylum Chordata; class Actinopteri; order Cypriniformes; family Cyprinidae; genus Labeo; species Labeo catla. The sequence goes on along the minus strand of VONZ01001279.1, from coordinate 120,279 downwards.
GCACTTTTTGTTCAGGAAGTCTTTTTGCTGCATCTAAAGTGACTCTCAATGTCGGTTGTGGCTAGAAGGGATACAGCTCCGACCGGAAACTAACAATTAAATTAATTGTTCTAGCTATTAGACTGTGTTTTTTTTTTAATGTCTACACCCACCCCAACCATGAACTTAGCCCTTACTATAAAAAAAAACAGCATTATTGTTGTACAGTGTGACAAAAATAATGTTAGATCCCCAGTAGCTAGAGCTGTATTCTTTCTAGCCTTTACCCTCGATGTCCTCTCATCTGTGTGCTCTGATCCTTTTTGTTCTGTGGTACATAAACACAAATGCAGTTCCACAAAAGAAAAACACACACATTTTACTTTTAAGAGGTGCATGATTAAGCTTGAGGAAATTAGATTATATAAAGAGTATTTGCAAAAGAAAACTCAGTTTTTAACCATTTTTAAAAATCATGTTTTTATTATGTTGTCATGTTTTTATTGTTTTATCGTGTTAGCAAGCTGTATTTTTAAGTTATTTTTTACCCATCTGCAGTCTGATTGAGATTAACTGGAAGCTGTAAGCATGATCAGCACCCAGACAGCATGGTGACATTAAAAGAATGGTTTGAAAGACATTGTCAAAATAGTACATCTGCCAGCAGTGGCTCAATCTGATTTTTATGAAGCGTTGAGAATACTTTTTGTACGCAAAGAAAAAAAAAAGTTATTCACCAATTCGTCTCCTCCGTGTCAGCAAACTGCGTATGCCGGATACGCTGTTTTCGAAGCGTAAGTATATATAGAAAACGTATTCATTTTCGGCTGACACAGATTGCGTACGCAGTTTGCGTCCAGCGGATACAAAAAAGTATTCTTGTTGCTTCATAAAATTAAACACTGGTGACAGATGGACTATTTTGACGATGTCTTTCATACTTTTCTGGGTCCTGACAGTGGTATTTACCTGGCAGTCAATGGGACAGTCAAAAGCCTCCCGGGCTAAATTGTATTCCGAAGACGAATTAAGCTTTTACGGGTTTGGAACAACAAGTGATTAATGACAAAATTTTCATTTTGGGGTGGAGTAACCCTTTAAGATTGATTTAAATTAGCATTTAAGTTGAGTGACATTTCCATGTTTAAAGTATGTTGGCTCAACATTGAATTTTTTGACGAAATCGGACAGCACACACGGGTGGAGACAGTGATATTAAACTAATGTTGATTTGTTATTGTTCACAAGATCATGAAAGTATATCTCTGTCTATGTTCAAAGTCCATGTCTTACATCCATTACTCAATGCTTGTAGAGCACCATGTGCTTTTGAGTGAAGGCAGATGAGGATCAACAATTAAAGAAATGAGGAGCAGCCTCTTAAAGGAACACTCCACTTTTTTTGAAAATAGGCTCATTTTCCAACTCCCTTAGAGTTGAACAGTTGAGTTTTTACCGTTTTCTAATCCATTCAGCCAATCTCCAGGTCTGGCGGTAGCACTTTTAGCATAGCTTAGCATAGATCAGGCATCACCAAACTTGTTCCTGGAGGGCCGGTGTCCTGCAGAGTTTACCTCCAACTTTTCTCAATACACCTGCCTGGAAGTTTCAAGTATACCTAGTAAGACTTTGATTAGCTGGTTCAGGTGTGTTTGATTAGGGTTGGAGCTAAACTCTGCAGGGACACCGGCCCTCCAGGACCGGGTCTGGTGACCCCTGACATAGATCATTGAATCCAATTAGACCATTAGCATCTCGCTCAAAAATGACCAAAGAGTTTTGATATTTTTCCTATTTAAAACTTGACTCTTCTGTAGTTACACTGTGTACAAAGACGGACGAAAAATGAAAAGTTGCGATGATACACCTACACAAACTTAGAGCCGGTCACTTTCAGGTGCTGCGTAATATCATTGTGCCTGCTGCACCCATGGTACGGCAGCAAAGTTCCTTGATTATTACGCTGGAATGAGAGTATAGTTCCTAGCCATATCAGCTTAGAAAATCATTTTCATTTTCCTTCAGTCTTAGTAAATTATGTAACTACAGAGGAGTCAAGTTTTAAATAGGAAAAATATAGTCATTATATATGGTCATTTTCGAGCAAGATGCTATCGGTCTAATCAGATTCAATGATCTATGCTAAGCTATGCTAAAAGTGCTACCGCCAGAGCCGGAGATCGGCTGAATGGATTCGAAAATGGTAAAACTCAACTGTTTAACTCTAGGAGAGTTGGACAATGAGCCTAATTTCAAAAAAAGTGGAGTGTTCCTTTAATAATGATGTCACTGATTATACATTGAGTTCTATGGGCTTGGTAAGTGATGACGTAATGCGTCCATTGAATGCACCAACAAACGATGTTTCCGGGTCCAAACCCCAACTCATTACACTTGAGAATACTATCTCAGCAGCCGTTTATGAGCACTGCTTATTCATATTAAACATTTAAGCTAAACGTTTTCAAATTTACGGTGTACACTACAGTCTCTGTGCTCACAGCATCCCAAACACAGATAATTTTTATTTATATTTATATTTATATTTTCATTGTATGGCTATCTGGAATTTTAGTATGGAGTTAAGGGTATGACTTTATTTTTGTAATAGTATTAAATCACATTGTGAGGGTATAATTAGTACTGTTTGTTGTTTTTTCATTCCATCTGATAGAGCAGGGGTGCCCAACCCTGTTCCTGGAGAACTACTTTCCTGCACAGTTTAGTTCCAACCCTGGTCAAACACACCTGTCTGTAATTATCAAGTGCTCCTTCAGATCCTAATTAGTTGGTTCAGGTGTGTTTGATCAGGGTTGGAACTGAACTCAGCAGGAAGGTAGATCTCCAGCAACAGAGTTGAGCACCCCTCTGATAGAGCGTTTGGACCCGGAAGTCACGGAAGAGGTGACACTTATCATCAGACTTAACAAGCGAGAAAGGGTTCTAAACAGTACCAGAAACGGATTCTTTGGCTTGTAACAATAGCAGAACCCTTTTTATTAGACTTCAACAAATATCCATGTTTTAAATGATAGTTTACTTCCATTATTATATATTAGTATTTTATATAATGCTAGTATCATTAATATTATTTGTATATATTATTTGTTAATATTGGTGTGATGGAGGGGCCATTTCTCTCTGCAGATGATGAAGTTGTTGGATGTGATGCATCTGAAATACACAATTGAGCTTAGAGATAAAGTATGTCTCTTCCATTTATGTTCAATCAATTATGTTTGCAAAGACCAAAAGTAGCAAAAATAGACAGTAATGAGCCATTCAAAATGTTAAAAGGAAAAAGTGTTATAAAGTCATGAGATTGCTTTAATGTGACTGGATATGAAGAGTTCAGATGCAAAATCCATCTGACATATTTCTTTAAAATTAGCATTTCTTTCTGGCTACTTTGTATAGGTTTCTTTATAAGTACTGGTACTTCTGATTGGGCTGAGACTGGAATTTAGTGAGTTTGAAGTAAAAGTATTTGATGAATGTATACTATATGTCAGGAGCATTCACTCAGTATCATTATCTCATTTTTGACTGAGATGGCTTTTATCTGTTTTTGCATCTGAACTCTTCATATGTTTATGCATAAGTGATAATGAACAATATGGATTATAAATTCAATATCAATTCAAATTCACCAGAGAAGTATCATGAATAAGATGACATCAAGAATGCTGGTCATGGAATAAAGAAACAGAGAGTCCAAGGTGAAGATGAAGAGTCTTTTATGAATGTCACTTACTAGTCCAGTGTCAGATAACAAAAAGAGAAATCTATATACTACACATATATCTCTCTTTGCCTGCTCAAGCATTAGCACACTTCCCAGTTCCTGGGTGCACCATGTACTTGATGATCAGTTCTTAACGGAAACACAGGAAGTAGTTCAGCCTTGCATATAAAACTATGATTTTATGTTACACAGTATGAGAAAAATAAAGACTGAAAATAAAAGTATAATATGATCCTACATTTACAATATGCCAATAAATAGTACAGTACCATACAAAACAATGGCAAAAAAGCATTATGCTATCCACTGTGACTGTGAAAGCAACAACTTTTGGGATTTTGGGTACATAAATGCTGTCAACTGGCAATCCAGCACTCTCTCCACCCTCAATGCCACTACTGAGGTGAGACCCTTAAGCAAGGCACCGAACCCTCAATTGCTCCCCGGGTGCCATAGCATTGGCTGCCCACTGCTCAGGGTGTGTGTTCACAGTGCGTGTGTGTGTGGGTGTTTGTTCACTGCTCATTGCTCTGTGTGTGCAATTGAATGGGTGACATGCAAAGCACAAATTCCAAGTATGGGTCACCTCCTCTCCTTTCCTTTCCTTTCCTTTCCTTTCCTTTCCTTTCCTTTCATACAAATTTAAATATATTTTGCATTAAACGTAAGAAAATATATGCAAAACTGATAGGACTTATTTGAATCTGTGTATATGTAGCCCACAATAACAAAATTTTCATTTTAGAATTCCAGTTTGTATCATTTGATATCAAAATTGTGAGCAAATTTCTAATAAGTTTAATTCGAACATCATTATGATGTAGATTGAATACTAAACCAACAATAAACATGTAACATTACATACGTGTTTCTATTAATACTGCATTATTTAATTTAGAGGTTTTCCACCTTTTCCACCTGTAAATTTTCAATTTGTTAAATCAATGCTATTTGAAGCTTAGCTGTAAGTTTGGCATTTTTGTATTTATTAATTGCGATTTAGCAATATTTCACCAAAATTACTACCAAATATATTGATTTATAACAGTACTAAATTGAGAATTCATCATCTGACAGAGGCTTTTCTTGTTCTGTTAATTCCACAGGTTCCTCCTGAGCTTTAGACCAGGATGTTAACCATCCACTAAATCTACCAATGTAGTTAACGCCAGACCGCCGGCTGAGCAAATGTTCTTTCTACAGGCTGTAAGGAGGAATCAGAAGAGAACAACGGTGTTGAGTAGAACAAGTTTAAAATTAGTTGCCATATTTCAATTATTCTGAGTACAAAGTAGACTTTAACAAAGATTACATTTCTGCAATCGAAATAGTTACTGATTTTAAATGATTTAGCATACACAATTTTAAAACAATACTTTTTGATATATAATATATTTCAAACAAGTGACATGATGTCTGTTTGTGTTAGCGTTACTGCAATAAATGGATGTTTACTCACCTCCGGTTGCAGTTTGAGTCTCGTAGCACGTCACTGAGCTGCTGCTTTGAGTCTCCTATTTTATTGTTACTCAGATCAAGCTCTTTTAAAAACTGCAGTGCTCTTGTTTCAGCCAAAGACTGAGCCAAACAAGCAACATCTGTAATGCCACAGTCATTTAGACTAGAAAGAGAAAGATAAAAGACAGAGAAAGAAAAATTATTTTTACTTGTTTTGTTTGTTTGTTTTGTTTTTTTGAATGGAACTTTTTTAACCTTTAGACAAAAAATCAAAGAAAAACATTTAATGGCTCCTATATAATATATGTTATAGTGTGAATATGGGGCTCAAAACACCTCAATTTTATTCCAAACTGAGTAAAGGTTTGCAGTTTGGTGTAGCTATTTATAGGCTCAAAAAGTAAGATGAAATTTTCACAAAACTTTTTAACATCCAGATTCTTAATTTTGCTTAAAAGTTCACCAAGACTGATGCATTTACGTTTAAAATATTTTCACAGTGAACTCAGACTCTTCATGAGATATTGAATAAAAGCATTTGAGTTAAATTGTAACGTTGAAATGATTTTAAGCATTTTATTTCTTGTTTGTTAATGATTCTCACCTTAATCTCTCAAGATTACACTCTGAATTATTGAGTATGTCACACAGGATCTGCACTCCTTTGTTTTCTATTTTATTCTCACTGAGGTCCAGCTCTCTCAGGTGTGAAAGATTTAAACACAGAGCTGAAGTCAGGGCGAGACACTGTTTTTCTGTAATTTTGCATCCACACAGACTGAAGACGGAAAGAGAAAAGACAATAAATCATATCCATGTTAAGTTTCTGTGTGAGTTGAATGTATCACAAATAAATGTTATATAACACACTAACATACAAGAAAAACACGAAAACCTAATTACAGAAAAATAACAAAACAAATTGCGAATTATAAAAATGTAGATGTACACATCTGTGAATTGTAGAACAGCTATTTTCACATTCCTACTGTGAGAAAATTGCAATGTCAATTTAATGTCATGTTAGTGTAGTTTATAGTTCTTTCATTTTTAAATGGATGCCAATGTAGTTTGTTACTGTTAATATAAATCACAGTAGACTGTGTTTACTTCATAAGCAAACCTCCAAAAACATACATTTCATGACCTCTTTTAGATGAATTAGATTTCATGAAAAGCACCATCAGTGTTACAGAAGCCATTTCAGCTCTGTCAGAATGTATTGTCATGCAAGTTTTTGTACAGTGTAATGATACTAACTGTAGTTTTTCCAGCTTGCATTGTGAACTGCCCAACAGAACAACAAGGTTTTCAACTCCAGAGTCTCCTAGTTGATTCTCACTGAGGTTCAGTTCTCTCAGGTGTGATGGGTTTGATTTCAGAGCTGAAGTCAGGATGAGACACTGTTTCTCTGTAATATTGCATCTACGCAGACTGAAGACAAAAGACAATGTTAAGTTCACATCTGAATTAAATGCATCATGAATAAACACTATACTGTCACTGATATTCCACCAAAAACCTGTAAACTTAATTATAGAACCATAAACCAAGACAGAAGCATAAGTAGGACTTGAGGATACTAGTTACAAGTCTGGAGCATCTTCACATTTGCACATAGAACATTTGTGACTATAAATGTAGATTATATGTCAAAATGACATTTAAATTGACTGTCTTCACATTGTTCATTTGAGAAAATCATGAAAATTTTACATCATTTTTACAATCTAGTTCACCACTGCCTTAATAAAAAACTGATTTAGTGAAAAGTACCGTTAGTCCTGTAAAAAAAACACATAATTATCAGAATAATCTATTGTCATTCATATTATGCTAGCTTTTGTGTCTGTCGCTGCTTTTTTTTTTTTTCTACTGACACACATACTGAATCATCAATCCATTAGCTAATAGCATAATAAACTTTAATGATATTATAATAAGTATAATGAGACTAACTCTAGCTTTTCCAGCTTGCATTGTGGGCTTATCAGTAGATCACTGAGGTTTGTTGCTCCCAACTGGCCTAGTTCATTCCCACTAAAGGCCAGCTCTCTCAGGTGTGATGGGTTTGATTTCAGAGCTGAAAACAGAGCTGAACAATCGCCAGCTTTTATAGCGCAATACCTTAACCTGCATTCAGAGAAATCAGACAAACTTTTCATTTTGTTTCATTAAAATACCAAAACACAGATTTGTTTGTTGTACATGAATGTTCCTCACCTCAGTCTCTCCAGTTTGCAGTGCGAATCATTCAGTATATCATAAAATTTATTCACTCTTGTGTGTTTAAGCACATTTTCACTCAGGTCCAGCTCTCTCAGGTGTGATGGGTTTGATTTCAGAGCTGAAGTCAGGAAGACACACTGCTTCTCTTTAATACTGCATTTACACAGTCTGAAGACAAAAACATAAAGGACAATCAGATTCAGATCCTTGATGGCCATCTTATAAAAAGAGCAATAGTAATTCATTATAGTCTATGCTGAGTTGTAATTTATAAGTTTAGAATTCCAGAAGCTGTTGTTTTCTTATTCATTTTTTAACTATAGACATAATTTATCATTTATCATAAATGTCCTTGTTGCAGCAAATGTGAATCTCATAATATCTCAAAGAACATATACACAACAAGTATATTATCTCCAATACTTTAAATTAAATTATATAATTTCCTATTTAGACACCTATACAGTTATAGTTCAGTACAGATGCAGTGCTACAGTTTAAATATGGTAAACTGGGCCTGTTTAACTAAACAGTGACTTTTAATCACACTGTGCTGTACAGTATAATGATACTAACGCTAGTATTTCCAGCTTGCATTGTGGGTTCATCAGTAGATCACTGAGGTTTTCAAATCCAGAGTCTCCCAGTTTATTCTCACTCAGGTCCAGTTCTCTCAGGTGTGATGGGTTTGATTTCAGAGCTAAAGTCAGGGCAGAACAAACTTCATCTGTCATTTCACAGCCTCTGAACCTACATTTGGAAAAAGATAAAGTACAAAATAAAACAGAAGAAGCAAACTCTTCATTCTGTAAAAAACAGTGGGAGAGAGATCATATTGACTTCACCAGATCACAAAACACTTAGGCTCCTTATAAGACACTGAGTATAAAACTGTTGAAGTGGTTTTAAGCATTTTGATTCTTGTATGTGAATATTCTTCACCTCAGTCTCTCCAGTTTACAGTGGAAATCAATCAGTAGTGCACATATGTGCTTCACTCCTTCATTTTCTATTTTATTTCGACTCAGGTCCAGATCTCTCAGGTGTGAAAGGTTTGATTTCAGAGCTGAGGTCAGGATTTGATACTGTTTCTCTGTAATACTGCATCTACACAGACTGAAGACAGAAAGAGAAAAGATAATGAATCAGATCTATGAAGATCATCTAAGGTTCTTGAGGATTTGGATTGTTTGCCTGACTGTATAATTTGTCATTTGAAAGTCACACATGAAAGTCTGTCAAACAGCAGTTATGAAACATTAGATCTATTGCAGATGCATTCGCTTGACATGAATTTTATGACTGGTTCTTCTATGTCAATGTCACACTTTTGCTCAACAGGGTAAATGTGTTTAGGTCTGCTGTTCCCAGCTACATACAGTAAGGTTTCCTAGTTAACATTAACTAATGATGAACATTTTTTTTCAAATTAAAAGTTGTATATCTTACACATAATACAAACATTAACAAAGATTAATTTGATCAATAGTTTATTTATTAAAGTAGTGTTGTATGTGTCCTTGATGCAATTTAGAAAAATCAAACAAATAAAAATTGTCCCTGAATTTAAGCAGGACTAAGGGATTAGTGTGAACGTCAGCCGAAAAAATTGGTGGCTGAGCAGTTGGTGCATCACTAATTTGGATTACTCTGAACCAGGCTCTAAACTGTTTTGAAGAGTTTGTAAGTTCTGGAAGAAAACCATTGTTCATAGTAAATGAAATAATTACTGACCCAAGATCAAACAAATAAGTAAATAGTGTTTATATGAAATACATGTTAAATGATGTAAGATACTTACATCAATGTGTGGAGTTTACAGTGTTTATCCTGCAATAGAGCAGCGATCTGATTCACTCGTGTGTCTCCTAGTTCATGGTCACTTAGATTCAGCTCTCTCAGGAGTAATGGGTTTTCACCCTGAACTTTAATCACATATTGGCAGGCTTCATCTGCAGCAGGACCCAAAAACCTGTAAAAGTTAAAGTAGGATTCAGTTTAATTCTGAATACTAAATGCCCATTGCCTTACAAAACATATTCATTATTATTCCTAATGAAAAGCTAGTTACTGCTTTACTTTACGTAAAAATGACTTTTTGACATCCAAATATTTATTTGAATGAAAATAAACAGAGCAAATGCCCAGAGGAACAGAAGAGCAAAAGATTGATTTTCTATACAAATATGGACAGTGATATTAACATTCTGATTGGTCTCAAGATCTTTCTAGAAACAGCATATTTGTGAAGAACTGGACACTCACAGATCTGCTGCAGAGTGATACAGTGTTGAAAATCTGGGCTTCTTGATGGAAATTAAGCATGTTCAGAAAAACTTAATATCAAACTATTGATTATCAGCACATCTAAATAATGACTATTTAACCTGTACTATAGCTTGAACTAAAACTAAACTGTGCTGACATATATCACCAATAATACAGTTTGTAAAGCAATTCACCATACTGCAGCTTATTGTATTACTGAAATAGTATTTTGTATGAATATTTAACCTGCATATCATTTTTATTGTATCATTTTTTATCACATCTCACCTCAGTGTCTTCAGTTGACAGTTTGGATCCTGTAGTAAATCACTGATCTGCTTCACTCCTGATTGTCCAGGATCATTTCCTGTGAGATCCAGCTCTATCAGGTGTGAAGGGTTTGATTTCAAAGCTGAAGCCAGAGCTTTATAACCTTCTTCAGTGATACTGCAGTCTGAAAGTCTAGAGGAGGACAAATACAGTCTCAAATGTACTCAATTACTCATTTAGTAAAAAACAAGACTTAATTTTTCATATTGTGATATCTATAATTGTCTGTGCCAAAAAAAGGTTTGTCAATATTTATGTTTTAGACAAAAGCATACTACTGATTTTTACTACTGTAAAATATAGTACTGACAGAAATTTTCTGTTCATTTTTCAAACCTGAGTATCTGCAATGTGCACTGAGAGTTTCCCAGTAGAGTGGAGATTTCAGTCACTCCAGAGTTTCCTAGTTCATTTCCACTCAGATCCAGCTCTTTCAAATTTGAAGGATTTGAATTAAATGCTGAAGACAGAGCAGCACAACCTTCTTCTGTAATACTGATGCCGGTAAACCTGTAGAACAGATAAAAACAAATAAGATACACATGCAATTATGCAACTAGTAGCTTTGGCTATAACAATTTTAGTCCGCCAACATGAGATCTGCATGATTTTTTTTTAATAGTTGGCCTTTGATTTACACACTGACTAAGATACTTACGCCAGCTTTTTCAGTCTACACTGTTCATTCCTAAACAGAGTTGAGAAGATTTTCATTCCTGAGTTTTTGACTTTAGTCCCACTCAAGTTCAGCTGTGTCAGATTTGAAGGGTTTGAATTTAAAGCTGTAGTCAGAACATGACAGTCTTCTTCTGTGATATCGCTGTTTTTCAGACTGTGTTAACAGAAAATACAGATAAAACAAAAAAAAAAACAGTTTCAACTATATATTTATCAAGAGTTAGTTAAAAGTCAACAATACATAAAAGACACCATGTTCAAAAGTGTAAAAAAAAAATCTCATAATAATGATAAAACTTACATCAGTTTGTCAAGTTTACAGTGGTTATCCTGCAGTACCACAGCAAGTTTCTTCAATGCTGAGAGTCCTAGTTCACTTTCACTCAGGTTCAGTTTTCTCAGCAGTAACAGGTTTTCACCCAAAACTCTATTCACATACTGACATGCTTCATCTGCTGCAAGGCCCAAAAACCTGCAGAACAGGTAATGAAGCAGGATTCAATACAACTAAACTTGGTGTAATAAAAATAGCATCTGCTTCTGATGGGAAACAGTGAGAAATTGTTTATCTTGAATCTACCTCAGCATGAAACATTGCTTTAGTGAAGTAATATTTGTATTAATAATTTAACAGAATGTCACTTGTTTTGTATCATTTCACCTCAGTGTCTTCAGTTGACAGTTTGGATCCTGTAGTAAATCATTAAGCTTCTTCACTCCTGATTGTCCAGGATCATTTCCTGTGAGATCCAGCTCTATCAGGTGTGAAGGGTTTGATCTCAGAGCTGAAGCCAGAGCTTTATAACCTTCTTCAGTGATACTGCAGTTCGAAAGTCTGCAGAAAGACAAACAACAATGTAAAAAACAAAGATCAAAACATGATTTCATTAGTATTAGCTTTCCTCACACCAGTTGGATATTTATATTTCCTAGCACCTCAGAAATGGAAACTGTCAATGCTTTATAAACTGACTTGTTCCTTGTTACACAATACCAGTTTACAGACCAGTTGGAGCTTTAACCTTACAATGATTCATGTTTAAATTAAAAATCAGACCTGAGTATCTGTAGCTTGCATTGTGAATTTCTCAGCAGACTGGAGATTTCAGTTACTCCTGAGTTTCCTAGTTGATTCTCACTCAGATCCAGCTCTCTGAGGTTTGAATTAACTGCTGATGCCAGAGCAGCACAACCTTCATCTGTAATACTGATGTAGTTTAACCTGTTGAACAAATAAAAAATTTAGGCTATACACACACACACACACACACACACACACACACAATGTTGGGTTTACATGTTTTATGGGGACATTCCATAGGCGTAATGGTTTTTATACTGTACAAACCGTATTTTCTATCGCCCTACACCTACCCTACACCTAAACCTAGCCCTCACAGGAGACTGTGCACACTTTTACTTTCTCAAAAAAACTCATTGTGCATGATTTATAAGCCTGTTTCCTCATGGGGACCTCACAAATGTCCCCACAAGGTCAAAATTTACTGGTATTACTATCCTTGTGGGGACATTTGGTCCCCATAACGTGATGAATACCAGGTGCACACACACACACACACACACACACACACACACACAATTATGTAACCAACTGCTTTAGCTGCTACTTCATATACATTGAACAAAAAGTTTGGAGAATGGATGGAATGATACATTTTTAATTTATAATGTACTAATATGTCATTCTTATTTCTTTATCTTCGAATGTTAAACCCTCAAGCTTTTCGTTTCAGTGGAAAACTGCACAGTGACCTTTAAGTCTCTGTGTTTACTTCACAACAGAACTATAAACATGTTGCTACAAATCTGGTGAAAATCTGTAAACGTCAGTCCACAAAAATGTTGGAAATTCCACAAAAGTAAAGTTAAGTGAACCTTCCAAATGCAAGTTAGAAGCAGAGTAAATAATGGGATACACTTTTAAAATACTTACTTCACTGTTTCCAATCTACACTGTACATTTTTCAACAGAGTCAAAATGATCTTCATTCCTGTGTTTCCTAATTTATTCATACTCAGATCCAGCTCTTCCAGATTTGATGGATTTGAATTTAAAGCTTTAGCCAGAACACGACAACCTTCTTCTGTGATACTGCTGTTATTCAGGCTGCAAAAAGAGAAAACAGATTCAGTTTCATCTTAATATTTCCCAGTATGTATTAGTTGACAGCTGAAAACTACTGATAGAGATGATGACAATCACATTACAAAAGTCCCATATGTTCTTTCAGTTAGCACTCTCTTATAAAAGAGAAAACACACCTAGCAGCAAGATTGAATTGAAAAAAAAAAAACTTACATCAGAGCGTTGACCTTACAGTGCTTATCCTGCAGCAGAGCGGCGATCTGATTTATCCGTGTGTCTCCTAGTTCACATTCACTCAGATTCAGATATCTAGAGAATAATGGGTTTTTACCCATAATTCCAGTCACATACTGGCAAGCTTCATCTGCAGCAGGACCCAAAAACCTACAGAAGAGAAGATGGAGCATGATTCAATTCAGTTTTCGGTAACACTTTCTATGAAGCCCGTATTTATAATACATTATAAGGGTATTCTTAAGGCATTATAATGAATGCATAATGCATTATAAAAAAAAAAAAAAAAACTTATAGTATGTTGTATCATCTCATGAGTATTCATAAGAACAGTTTTAATGTATTATATTTTTTACTTATTTGTGGTTATATCTTTTAAGAGTATGATTACCTCCTCATAGTTATAACGTATTATAAGTCTCATATCTTGCCATGTTACGCATGTCACTTTACTTAAAGCATACAAAGACCACTTATAAGTAATAATAATAATAATAATAATAATAATTTTCAAAGAGCCATAAGATCAGGTATCAGATCAGATGAATGTGTAATATGACACATTTGTATTATCAGTTTGATTATTTTGATGATACTGCATGTCAGCTAGCAGTAATTATTATTATTAGTATGCTAAATATATGCTATCACTGTATTTTGATGGTTCCCCAAAAGACAAACTGATTATAAGTAACTCTGCAAGTACGTGAACCTGCTACCTAGCCTAACCTTAACCTAAGTCTACTAATACTCTAAGGCAGGTTCCTATCCACGTTCCTGGAGGCCCCCCAATGTAAAAAAATAAATATAATATGATATAGTCCATTATAAATTAAGTTATAAATAATCATAATCTTAAAAGTTATAACCTCAAATACTCAAGTATTATAATGTGTTATAATTGTTGTTATGATTATTCATGAGATGATTTAACATATTATAAGGATTTTTATAATGCATTCATTATAATCACTTAGAAATGCCATTATAATGTATTATAAATAGGGGCTTCATAGAAAGTGTTACCCAGTTTTCTACTAAACTCAGTGAAAAAAATGGCATGGATTGCAATGGCAATAGATTCTGAAACTGTGTGAAAGGGTTTGCCTTAGATTTACTTTACTGCAACACATTTTATTACACAAACAGTTTTATAAATAATTTACCTACACATTGTTTATTTCATATTACTTCATCACATCTCACCTCAGTGTCTTCAGTTGACAGTGTGGATCCTGTAGTAAATCATTAAGCTCCTTCACTCCTGATTGTCCAGGATCATTTTCTGTGAGATCCAGCTCTATCAGGTGTGAAGGGTTTGATCTCAGAGCTGATGCCAGAGCTTTGTAACCTTCTTCAGTGATACTGCAGTCTGAAAGTCTACAGAAGATGTTTTATTACAATCAAATGTATTTAATGTTACTACAAAAAGTTTTAATAAAAAAAATGTCTAATTTGCAGTACCTTGAGAAAGTAGCCTTATTTTAAACTGCTTTAAAATGCTTTTTCTCCATATCAATCTACACTCCATATACCAAAATGTCAAAGCACAAAACAGGTTGCAACAACTTTGAAATTTTATTAGAAATAAAGAAAATGATTCCATTGCATAAGTATTCATACTTAATACATTTTCTGGGACATTTGAAATTTAGCTCAGGACCACTCATATCTTTGTAGATGTTACTACACTTTGAGTGGAGTTAACCTGTGACATTCATTTGAATAAGTATAATTTGGAAAGGTACACACCTCTCAATAAAAGGTCTATCAGCTGAAAATGCATTTCAGAGCAAAAACCAAGGCCTGAGGTCAAAAGAACCTGCCTGCAGAGCTCAGAGACAGGAAGTATGGATCTGAAGAAAAAACATCCTCTGCATTGAAACTCAATCCTCTCCACAGTTAAGACACATGAAAACCCACTAGGAATTTGCAACAAATTACCTAAAGATCTCTTAGATTGTAAGAAACAAGATTCTCTGGTATAATGAACCTCAATTCCAAGCATCATGTTTGGAGGAAAGCAGTCACTGCTCATCACCTGCAGAGCACCATCCCAAAAGTAAAGTGTAGAGGTAGCAGCTTCATGCTATTTTTTCAGTTCGGGCTGTTTTTCAGTGTCAGGGACTGCGGGACTTGTCAGAGTAGAAGGAAAGCTCAATGCAGCAAAACATAGGGAGCCCTAATGAAAACCTAGGCCAGAGAATTCAGAACATTAGTCTGAGGAGAAGGTTCACCTTCCAACAGGACAATGACCCTAGGCACACAGCAAGAGTGGCTTATAGACAACTCTGTGAATGTCCTTGAGTGGCCCAGCCACAGCCTGGGCTTAAACTCAATCAAACATTTCTTGAGAAACCTTAAAACGTGCATATGCCCCCATTCAAGCTGACAGAGAGCTTCAGGTAAGTAATGATTTAAAGGTGTTTTAATTGTAATAAATTTGGGAAGTTGTCACAAATTATTATGGTGTATGGAGTGTAGTTTGATGTGGGGGAAAAAAAGTCATTTAAAGTAGTTTAACATAAGGCTGCAATGTATACAATGAATACTTTTTTTTGCAAAGCACAGTATTTTGTTTATTCTTTGCTCTTCTGGTCAGAGGAGAAAAACATGATTCATCATCTGACACAAGCATGTCTTTCCCTCTTATTTTGTTTACTACAGTAATTTTTCTTTGATCAAAATAAATAATTATTAAAACTCAAAAGAGATAGTTATTGTTACTATAAAATCAAACAGTGTTTTACATGAGTTTCTCCAGTGTGCAGTTTGTATTTTCTAATCCATTCTGGAGTTCCTTCACTCCTGAATCCTGCAGATTATTGTTGCTAATGTCAAGCTCTTTCAGGCTGTTGTTTGATGTCAGGACTGTAGAGAGAGCTGAACAGCTTTCCTCTGTTAGACCACAATCACACAGCCTAACATGTTAAACAAGAGAGGGAGAATTTACGAACACAAAGTGCTTGATTCCAACATTCATTGATTACTGTGTTTATGTTTACCTTATTTTTAACATAACATAAATGTGCAATAAAAACTACATTAAAAATACTCACTGTAGTGTGTTAATTTGACAGTGTTTATCCTGGAGAAGAGCAGAGATCTGATTCACTCGTGTGTCTACTAGTTCATGTCCACTCAGATTCAGTTCTCTCAGGAGTAACGGGATTATACCCACAACTCCAGTCACATACTGACAGGCTTCTTCTGCATCAGGACTCAAAAACCTGCAGAAGAGATGATGAAGTAGGATATAATCTAATTTCTCCCCAAAAAAACTTTATGAAAACAAACATCTAAATATGATGGCCGGAAGTGTGAAATATTGAATTTACTTTAATACAGCAGGTTTGCATTAGTGAAATAATATTTCTATAAATAATTCACCTGCATTTAATTTATTTTGTATTACTTCATCACATCTCACCGCAGTTTCTTCAGTTGACAGTTTGGATCCTGTAGTAAATCATTGAGCTGCTTCACTCCTGATTGTCCAGGATCATTTCCTGTGAGATCCAGCTCTATCAGGTGTGAAGGGTTTGATCTCAGAGCTGAAGCCAGATCTTTATAACCATCTTCGGTGATACTGCAGTTAGAGAGCCTAGAACCAGAGTGAAAATGTTCTTTTAACACCGCCAGTGTTTTAATCATTTTCACTAGAATTCCATATCCCCCAGAATATTTTGTTGTATGACAAAATATCTGAACATGCAATACATCAAAATAAAGAACAGAGTTTCTACTTTTAAACAAAAAGCTCTGTTTAAGCAATATTTTGAGCCAATTGCACTTTCTCGTCTGTGTTTTGGAACAGAAGATTCTGGTATCATTCAAGAGAGGTGTAATAGCACCACTGAGCATATAACAGTGAAAACATGGAAAGCCATAAAATCTCATATTTGGCTAAAAGCTATTTTTTTTTTTTTAAATGAAAGACAAGATAACTTGTCGATGGTGGGGAAAGAGTTAACAATATTGATCCCTAAAGCGAGATTCTACAATGAATTCTGCAATGAAAAGTAAAAACTGATACAAACAAAAGGCCCAGAGACCTTTAACCCTCTGGGGTCGAAAAACGCCCCGGCGCGGTTTGTGGCCGTTTTTCTGATAACGCCAAAAAGAACTTCAATTACTCCGTCATTTTTGATCGTACAGATAAGAGCAATACTTCAATGGAATCTGTAAGAAACTACTTGCATCTTGTTACTGGAAGAAGATGCGCTGTGAGGAGAAAGATTTATATTTCCCTTAGAGGAAGAGCGCGATGCGACGCACGGCGAGATCCACCGAAAGAGTAAGTCTTTCTTTTATTAGTCTACTTACGTTAGTTGTTGTGTTACTGTGATATAACTTGTAGACATTATAGTAGTTCGATTTTTTCAAAACTATAATTCCTGACTACGTGTAATCAAGTGAAACGTTATGAAGTGTTTCATTTCATTGCATCGAAATGTTTCACGACGCCAGGATGCTTTTAATGTTATATAAAATAAAAATGATGCAATATAAAAGTAATAGTGTTTACGCTGTAACACTGAATAATAGAGTCTAAGATTGTTTAGACAAAACTACTGTCATATACTCTGTTCATGAATAGATTATGACGTGCTTAACAATAATAAATTAGTTTCCCTTTTTTTTTTTTGTAGTGATCTGATACCTGCACCACAGATGAATACTACATGAATGCCACATGAAGACTGCCACCTGGACTACTGATGATGAGTTTTATTTCTTAAATCCATGGAAAGAAGCAGCAATCACTTAAATATCAGGTATAATTTACTTGTTTCACTTGTTGAACACAATCCAGAAAACAGTTTTCAGGAATGACACAAAGTCTGTTCACATCTCTGTACATGTAAATTCAATGTAGTCAATAATGTTTTGATGATACTGTGTTGTAAATAAAATACAAATAGTCTAAAACATTCTCTGAATCTCTCATTGTTTCTACCTGACAGTCAGAATCTCATTGATGGGCCATTAGAGGAGTGCCTTTTGTCTCTCAGGTGTGAATCACTAAATATTCATGGCCGTTGTCTCTCCCTCATATATTCCCTTTCAATCACAAAACATGTCTTAGAAAATTTAAATCAATATATTGTTTTTTGTAAACGAGTGAATGAGATGATTTTCACATCATCTTGTAGAAAAAACTCTAGAGCACCACATCCAGTTCTCAAAAGTCTTGTGAACTAATGTTCTGAATGTGTTTCATGGTATCACGGTTCATGGGTTCACGGGCTCATTTCTCGCTCTCTGTGTGTGTGTGTGCTTCTGGAGCGTTGTGTGTGGGCGTGGCAGTATTACCGTGATTGTTCTCCAGCTTGTGCTTGTTGGGGTCTGCTATTTAACGCCTGTGTTTTCCATCCTATGTTGTCAGATCGTTGTCTTCCGTCTTCATGTTAGGATCGTGTTTCCAGTTGCTCTGCTCTCTGCATTCCTCGCTTGGGTCCTGTTCCTGTTTCGCTCCATTGCTCTGGATTATTTCCCCGGAAGATCGGCTGCCCATTCGCATCCCTGTGCCACCCAGAGCTTTGTGCAACTTCACACTTCACGTCTTGTTTGTTTTTTCATCTATTATTGTCAATAAACTGGTTGCACTCTCGCAAACTAATCCAGTCTTATTTAACATGACAGAACGATCTGACCACACCATGGATTCTGCGAGTGCACCGACCGTCCAGGAGCTTTTATTGCTCAATAACGCTCGTATGGACCAACAGGAGGAACATTTGCTCAACACGGGTCGTGCTGTGCAGGTACTGGTGGCACAGGTGTCCGAGCTCACCTCACAACTACAACAACTAAGATCGCCCACACTGCCGTCTCCTCCTCAGCTCACGAACACGGAACATCTTCCGGAACCACGCCTACCCGCGCCCGAGTCATATGCCGGTGAGCCTAAACTTTGTAGAGCATTTTTAACTAAGTGTTCCATGTTTTTCTCGTTACAACCCAGAACATTCGCCACGGAGTCTTCTAAGGTGGCGTTGGTGTTGACGCTGTTGATCGGATGTGCGGCACTTTGGGTTACGGCGGTGTGGGAGAACCAACATCCCTGCTGTTCCTCGTTCCTGGCACTCTCAGAAGAGATGCAACGCGTCTTCGATCGCGTGGTGGTTGGCCGCGAGTTACCCGCTGATCTTGATGGACTCATTAATTTGGCGCTCCGAGTTGACGCCCGGTTACAGCGGCTTGATCAGCTTTGCTCCAACACCCCGATATCGGATTTCTCCGTTAGTCCAGTTACTGCCTCCATGAATACGGTCAGCCCCGCATTCGACCAAGAACCCATGCAGGTGGGTAGAGCTCGGCTTTCCCGGGAGGAGAGAGAACGTCGGAGAGCTAAGGGACTTTGCCTTTACTGTGGTGTGGCCGGCCACTTCCTGATGAACTGTCCGGTAAAAGGAACAGCCCGACAGTAGAATCGAGGTTACTGTCGGGCAACCTCGACAGTAACCTCGATTACTATCACTGGAGAAAGCCTTATCTACGACTCTCCTCCCGGTTAGACTGCAACGGGCAGCCGCATCCCACAACTTTCTGGCCCTGGTGGATTCTGGAGCGGAAGGTAACTTTATGGACTTCGATCTTGCTCATCGCCTTCACATTCGCATTATTCCCCTCACTCACAAGTTTGCTGTTAATGCACTCAATGAATGAGTCGGTGAACCTGTCTAACGTGCCTAAGGAGTACCTTGACCTGAAGGAAGTGTTCAGTAAGTCCAGGGCTGCTTCTCTTCCTCCACATCGTCCCTATGACTGTGCTATAGATCTAGTGCCAGGTACGTCTCCGCCTAAAGGCAAATTATACTCATTGTCTGCTCCTGAGAGGGAGGCCATGGAGAAATATATTTCTGATTCTCTAGCAGCAGGGTTCATCCGCCCTTCCTCTTCTCCCGCCGGGGCAGGATTTTTTTCGTGGGTAAGAAGGATGGGGCCCTGCGGCCTTGCGTTGATTACAGAGGGTTGAACAACATCACAGTAAAGAATACCTGTCCTTTGCCGTTGATGTCTTCAGCCTTCAAGCATTTGCAGGGCGCCTCCATTTTCACCAAGTTGGATTTACGCAACGTTTACCATTTGGTCCGCATTAGGAAGGGGGATGAATGGAAGACCGTGTTTAATACCCCCAGGGGGCTCTTTGAATATCAGGTCATGCCCTTCGGGTTGTCCAACTCCCCCGCGGTTTTTCAGGCACTCGTTAATGACGTGCTGAGAGATATGGTAGATCAGTTCATATATGTCTACCTGGATGACATATTGATATTTTCTTCTTCTCTCCAGGAACATGTTCAGCACGTCAGGCGGGTGCTCCAGAGGCTGCTAGAGAATGGGCTTTTTGTCAAGGCGGAGACGTGCATCTTTCCTGCACAGTCGGTTCCGTTTTTGGGGTACATCATCTCGTCCGAGGGAGTGCGCATGGATCCCGACAAGGTTAAGGCTGTGGTGGATTGGCCAACTCCAGATTCTCGCAAGGCCCTGCAGAGGTTTCTGGGGTTCGCCAATTTTTACCGCCGTTTCATTCGCAATTTCAGCCAACTAGCCTCGCCTCTGACCGCCTTGACCTCCGCCAAAACAACGTTCAGGTGGTCTAGCGCAGCCGATTCTGCGTTTACCAACCTCAAGGGCCGCTTCGTTTCGGCTCCCATCCTCGTGGCCCCTGACCCTACATGTCAGTTTGTGGTGGAGGTCGATGCATCGGAGGTGGGGGTAGGCGCGGTTCTTTCCCAGCGCTTGGCCTCAGACGACAGGATGCACCCCTGCGCTTTTTTCTCTCGTCGTTTGTCTCCCACTGAACGCAATTACAACATTGGTAACAGGGAGTTTCTGGCAGTCAAGTTAGCGTTGGAGGAGTGGCGTCATTGGTTAGAGGGTTCAGGAGTACCCTTTATCGTTTGGACCGATCACAAGAACTTAGAGTACATTAGATCCGCTAAACGACTCAACTCCAGGCAGGCTCGGTGGGCACTTTTTTCGGCCGTTTTGATTTTTCTATTTCCTACCGCCCAGGGTCTATGAACATCAAGCCCGATGCGTTGTCCCATATTTTTGACCATTCTGAACATCCCACCCTCTCCCGAGAGCATTATACCAGGAAGACTTGTGGTCTCCACACTTTCTTGGGAGATCGAGTCGAAGGTCCGCACGGCCTTAGAAGGGGTAACGCCTCCACCCGGGTGCCCACTGGGTCGATTATTCATGCCGGAGGGAGTACGGTCCGACGTCATTCGGTGGGGTCACTGTTCCAACGTGGCTTGTCATCCAGGAGTCAATCGTACTAGTTTTCTAGTTAAGCAGCGATTCTGGTGGCGTTCGTGACATCCGGGATTTTGTCTTGGCCTGTTCGGCTTGTGCCCATGGTATGACTTCCAATCGACCTCCAGAGGGGCTACTTCAACCGCTGTCAGTCCCTTCGAGACCCTGGTCCCACATCGTGCTCGATTTCGTTACTGCCCTCCCACCCTCCCAAGGTAACACGGTTGTTTTAACCGTAGTGGACCAGTTCTCGAAGGCGGCTCATTTCATTCCCTTATCCAAATTACCCTCTGCTAAGGAGACAGCGGTTACTGTTGTAGATCACGTCTTTCGCATTCATGGCCTCCTGAATGACGTGGTCTCCGACAGGGGACCCCAGTTTATTTCCAGATTCTGGAAAGAGTTTTCTCGGTTACTGGGGGCGACTGTCAGTCTATCCTCTGGTTTCCATCCACAGAGCAACGGTCAAACCGAGCGGGCCAATCAGGACCTCGAGAGAATGTTGCGATGTTTGGTTACACAGAATCCATCCTCCTGGAGCCAGCAACTCCCATGGGTGAAGTACGCACACAACTCGTTACCAGTATCGTCCACGGGCCTTTCTCCGTTTGAGTGTAGCTTAGGTTACCAGCCACCTATTTTCCCTAGTCTGGAAGCCGAAGTCGCGGTCCCCTCTGCTCACGCCTTCGTCCAGAGGTGCCGTCACACCTGGAGAAGAGCTCGAGATACTCTCCTCCGGGTGAGGGCGTGCACTAAGGTTCAGGCCGATCGCCACCGGTCCAAGCCTCCCGTCTATGTCGTGGGTCAAAAAGTGTGGCTTTCTTCCAAGGACATTCCGCTCCGCTCCGTTTCTAACAAGTTAGCGCCTAAATTCATCGGCCCGTTTACTGTCACCAAGATCATTAGCCCAGTGGCAGTCCGCCTCAAACTCCCTCCAGCGTACAGGAGAATTCATTCCGTTTTCCATGTTTCTAAATTGAAACCTGTTTTTCACTCACCTATTAATCCGCCAGCTCCGGTTCCTCCACCGCCGCATCTCGTAGACGGGGAGCCCACCTATTCGGTAAATCGTATTCTGGACTCCAGGCGGAGGGGACGCGGATTCCAGTACTTGGAGGACTGGGAAGGTTACGGGCCGGAGGAGAGAAGTTGGGTTCCGGCTAGGGACATCCTGGATCACTCCCTTATTGATGATTACAATCAACGGGTAGGCTCGCCTGGGAGCGCCAGGAGGTGCTCCTAGGAGGAGGGGTACTGTCACGGTTCATGGGTTCACTGGCTTATTTCTCGCTCTCTCTGTGTGTGTGTGTGTGTGTGTGTGCTTCTGGAGTGTTGTGTGTGGGCATGGCAGTATTACCGTGATTGTTCTCCAGCTGGTGCTTGTTAGGGTCTGCTATTTAACGCCTGTGTTTTCCATCCTATGTTGTCAGATCGTTGTCTTCCGTCTTCATGTTAGGATCGTGTTTCCAGTTGCTCTGCTCTCTGCATTCCTCGCTTGGGTCCTGTTCCTGTTTCGCTCCATTGCTCTGGATTATTTCCCTGGAAGATCGGCTGCCCATTTGCGTCCCTGTGCCACCCGGAGCTTTGTGCAACTTCACACTTCACGTCTTGTTTGTTTTTTCATATACTATTGTCAATAAATTGGTTGCACTCTCGCAAACTGAATCCAGTCTTATTTAACATGACACACGGCCTTATTTCAGTGACTTAAAAAATTTTGTTTTTCACTAACCACGCATAAACTTTGTTTTCTCAAAAACACAAACATGTACATTAATGTTGCTTGCATATTATTGTGGCCCAGTTTGTGCTGATTACAATGTAATCAAACTTTAGCCATTAATATGTTTTTTAGATACTGAAAAAAGCACAAATGTCAGGGCATGTCAAAACTTCTCCAGGGTGCCAAAACACTCTCAGACCCCAGAGGGTTAAAATGTTAGACATTAACTCGCCCAATAATCTCTAGTTGCAATGTTTCAGTTGTCTAAAACACTATAGGTGTGAAATTATTTCATCTGAATGGTCCACAACATACAAGCAACTCTACATCAGAATAATTTTGGAATGTCCTAATTAAAGTCCACATTTAAGGATCAGAACATACGATTTTTGCTGGAAAGCAAATAAATTTTACTGAGCTAAAACAGTTAAGCCTTCCTTACTACTCAAATTAACCAGCTCAAAATTAACAAATGGATCTGAATTCTGACTTAATTCTAGCAACTAATGGTTGCCTAAATATATAAACGTAGAAAAACAAAAGCAAAACAGAATATTAACTTGGAAAGATTAACTATATCTTATATATCTAAAGGGTCTATATCTATAGGGTCTTCTACATCCAATTACACATTGGAAATATATGTGATTTAGATGGTAGCAATGATAAAAGTTACCTAGTTGCTTTTAGTGTGTATTAGGAAATTTTGCTTTTTAACACCTTGATAATGAAAGTTAGACATTATCAGGTAAACAAAAGGAGATTTAAATGAATCATTCTGCATAACGCCCAAATTTTTAGTAAACTGTGAAATTCATAATTTGTCAATTTAATGTACATTTTGAAAGGAATATGTAAAACAAAATCATAATGTTTAGGTTTGGTTGAGATCTTTTTTGTTATCACTACTTACCTCAGTATCTCCAGTTCACACTTTACATTCTTCAATCCAGTGCAGAGCAGCTTCACTCCTGAATCATGCAGATTATTATTGTTAATGTTGAGCTCTTTCAGATTGGTATTTGAACCAAGAATTGTAGCCAGATCTGAACAGCTTCTGTCTGTTAAGTTACAATCATCCAGGCTACAAGAAAAACAAATCACATTAGACTGAATATATACAGTATAATACAGTAAAATGCATGAGCTAAATACAAATATTAAATATATTTTCCACCTATTACTCTTACATGGTCAGTGATAATATTGTAAGATTGGTGGGCAAGACTGACATTGCAACTACAAAATCATTAGTATTTTTGACAAATGTGACAAATGATCACTTCCAATTATTGTTGAAGTTAACAATAACAATAACTTCATTTTGGAGTGAAAATAACAATGGAATGATGTGTTTATAATAAATGTTGTTGTTCTGCTGCTGCTAACTAAAAAGCTGCTAAATAACCGAATTGTATTAAATTACTTACAGAGCTCTTTTACATGTTCTGATGACTGCTGATAGTCTAATGAGACACTCATCTGATTTCTTGAATTTCTTAAGCTCAAACTCCTCCAACTCCTCCTTTGATGTCAACAACACAAAGGCCACAGCAGACCACTGGGCGGGTGAAAGATCAGCAGATGAGAGACTTCCTTTGTTAAGGTGGGTCTGAATCTCTTTCACCAAAGTTTGGTCGTTCAGTTCATTCAGACAGTAGAACAGATTGATGGATCTCTCTGGAGACAGATTAGCTTCAAATTTCTGCTTGATGTACTGAATGATTTCCTTTTTGATTTGGCCATTGTCGTTTTGCTGTGTCAGCAGACCGTGTAAGAGTAGCCGATTGGACTGGATTGACAGACCAAGAAGGAAACGAAGAAAAAGGTCCAGGTGTCCATTGTCACTCTCAAGCGCTTTGTCCACTGCAGTTTTGAGCAAATCGATCATGGCTCCATTTTTGTTTTCCTGTTCAGTAGACTCATGAACAAACACACGTTTCTTGTTGATGTCTAGAAACAGATGTGCATAAAGAGCTGCAATAAACTCTTGAATGCTCAAGTGGACAAAGCAGTACATGGTACCAAGAATGATCCCTCTTTCCTCCTTAAAGATCTGGGTACACATGCCTGAATAGACTGACGCTTTATAGACGTCAATACCACAGGCTTCCAGGTCGGTGTCATAGAAGATCACATTGTTTCTTTCCAGCTGATGAAATGCCAGTTTTCCCAGTGAAAGGATGGTGTCTTTATCCCAGGAAATATCTGGTGTATATTCTCCATCATACTTTCGTTTGCTCTGCAGGATCTGAAAGTGGAGAAAGTATGTGTACATTTGTGTCAGAGTCTTGGGTGTGTCTTCAGTATTTGATTCCTGGAGTGTTTTGGAGACATCATTAACCTGACTGTTTTTCTGATCATTATTTGTTTTCATTTCCAAAATGTTCTTGAGAACAGTGGCTGAAATCCAGCAGAAGACTGGGATGTGGCACATTATAAAAAGGCTCCTTGATTTTTTAACTTGATCAGTGATTTCTTTGGCCTGATTCTCATCTTTGAATCTTTTTCTGAAGTACTCTTCCTTTTGTGCATCATTGAATCCTCGTATCTCTGTCACCCGATCGATACATTCAGGCGGAATCTTACTGGCAGCTGCTGGTCTGGTGGTGATCCAGATGAGAGCAGAAGGAAGCAGATTTCCTTTGATGAGGTTTGTCAGGAGAACATCCAGAGAGGCTGGTGACGATACATCAGACCACGTCTCATTACCCTCAAAATTCAGAGGAACACGAAACTCATCCAGTCCATCAAGGATGAACAGGACTTTGTACTTATTCCTCTTTACAAGGTTCAGTCCTTTTGTCTCTGGAAAAAACTGAGTTATAAGGTCCATCAAACTTTGCTTTTCTTTATCCTTTAAGTTCATCTCTCTGAATGGAAGAGGAATTATGAAGCTAATATCTTGATTTTCTTTTCCTTCAGCCCAGTCCAGAACAAACTTTTGCACAGAGACTGATTTTCCGATGCCAGCAACTCCTTTTGTCAGTACAGTTTTGATCTTCTTGCCTTTTCCAGGTTGAAATAAATTTGTGCATTCAACCTGTATCTCTTGTGATTCATGACGCCTGGAAGTAACTTCAATCTGTCTTACCTCATGTTCAGTATTGACCTGTTCAGTACAACCCTGAGTGATATAGAGATCTGTGTAGATGTTATTCAGAAGCGTAGCATCACCTTGCTTAGCAATTCCTTCAAACACACATTGATACTTTTTTTTTAGGCTTGATTTAAGATGAATGAAGGCCATCTTATCTAAACACAGGAAAACAAATATATTTCCATTAAAATCTACTACATTTATAAGTGACAATCTGACAGTGTATGTTCATAAGACTCTTACCTTCTAGAGTATTAGCAGCTTCATCTTCCTTCATCTCTCTCAGAAAGTAGAGTGTGAGATCAAGAGCTGCTTCTTTGATCCTGCACATGTCCTCTGTATCTCTCATCAAGTATTGTGTGTTTTCCTTTTTTAAAATTTTTTTAAACTTTTCCAGCTCGTACTTCAAAAACGTTATCATTTTGTTCTCAAGATCCTAAAAATAAGCAAGGAAAAAGGTGTAGAAAAAAACAAATTAACCAAACTGCATGTTCACATATCAAAGATTATTAAAATATAAATAATTTACATCTAGAACAAATCTCAAGAAATTTACTAATGTTATACATATTATTCAATGTATTTATCAACCTATTTGTTTGCCATATATATATATGTATATATATGAATTTCTTTCCTACCTGGAATATGCTGTGGAGATTTGTTCTGAAGTTCTCGTGAACTATTGTGTCTGATTTCTCATATTGAACCCTGTCAGCAAAATAAATCTGGTCATTGATTATGTTAAACAAAGCAAAGAATAATTAGAATTACCAATAGGGTTGTATTTCTGGAAGTACTTAAGGAGCTATTTTTTAACTCAACATTCGTGAATCGGAATATCAGATAGTTCAAGACATGGTAAGCAAGTGTGTGAATATTTTGAATAAAAAAAGAAGAAACAAAATAAAAGCTATACGTCTGTCATACAGCGCTATAGCTGCTGCAGTGTGTCACGTGACAATCATGACGTGTCACCATGGAAACAATAAAGGGAACATTCTAAAATAATGGTCGCCTAAAAAAAAACTCACTCTTGGGGGTCAGATAGAATATTTTAAACTCACCAGTGAAAGGGTTAATAGTGTTTTGAATTAAATTATTAATTTAAATCTAATTTACATAGTACATAGTAGTACAGCAAGAAACGTACAACAAAAGTGGGTCCACTTTTTCTAATCATAGTAGGCTACAGGTTACTAGTGTATAGGCATAATCAAGCTCTGTTACTTCAATTATGTTTATCCAGTTTTTAACATCTGTCAATGAATGTTTGATTTAAAAACAATGTCACTATCAACAGTGTCAATAAATTAACTGTCTTGAATTGAGAAAGTCTCACAAGATTCCACTGCATCTGTCTTCATTTTTTTACTACACAAAATAATTGGTGTTGAAAATAAGTTCTGAATAGTCATATGATCAATGTTGCTCATATTTAATAATGACCTATAAATAGTGGATTTTTTTTCTTAATTTTTGTTCATAACATTTGTTTCACTTTGACTTTTTTATTTTATTTTTTTATTTGTTTTGTTTTGTTTTTTTAATAAAGCTGTTCCTAAAAGGTTCTGGGCTTACATGAGCTTTCTGAATGCCAGATTTCTAATGTTGACTCTACAGCATATTCTGTCTGAACTGATATAGTCTTTGCTTTGTCTTTGACAACTACTAATGTCGGAGAAACTTACAAAATACCTGAAATACCTTGAAATACCTTTTGGTTGGTGATGTTTTCTCACTGAAGTTCGGTGGTTTTCCTTTTGACCAGTCACTCTTCACAGACACAGAGCTCACATGTGAGCCTGATCTTACACTAATGACACAAAGGACAAAAAAAGAGGAAAAAAAAATACCACAAGAGGTTCTTCAGTCTTATATGAAGATATTTGGGGCCTAATTTATTAAAGGTTGTGCAGAAACCATCCTAAATTTGATCTTACGATCATTTCTCAAACATGCATAAGTGTGATTCATAGAATGAACATACGTACAGAAAATGCACGTATGCGTCTCTTTCAGATGTGAAATCTATGTATCACATATGTCACTCCTAAAACTACTGCTGTACAGGGTTTTTGGCCACTGTTCCTGTTAGCAGCATGTAAAGCGAAACTTTTTTTTTCAAATTCTGAATTGATTATAGCCTAGAAAGTGAGCAAATAGCGCTTTCATATAGTCACTAAAAAGCTGTGACTCACTTCAATTTATCGCAATCTCACAAGGTTCAGTTGTAATCAACTGCAAATATAATATCTTATTTGCACTGTATGTACGTCTGGTACTTAGCACTGAGTGAATTCTCACTGTCTCACCCTGTATCTATTTATATATTTCTTTATATCTTAATATTATTATTTCTTTTAACCATTCGCACACACACGCATTATCTGACTCTCCTCCTGACCCCAGACGCAGGTTTACAAGCCACTTTTCCCAATTTTTTTTCAGTCAATTTCTTGCCTTTTCCTCCTTATGAGCAGCAAATATTCATACACAATATGAAATAAAATTTCTCGATTTGACCGATTTCCATAAACAACTGAAAATCGAAACTGAAACTATTGATTCCTATAGAGAAAAATCACTTCCTGCCCTCCAGCTGCATTTTGCACATCCTCAGAATCATGTGATTGCAAACAACAGGTGTGTTTGACTTAACACAGCGCTGCGCAGCTCGATCAAATTCTGACTTGAAGCAGTGCATGCTGGTTAGAAATTTTGTCCGACTTGAGGTGGCACCGACGCCTCATGACTGTCACGTGTGGCATCAAAGTACTGCGATAGCGATTCGAGAGCAGCTGACTGACTCAGCCGATGCAGTTTCTTCAGAGCGGCTGCAGGAGCTCTGATGACCACATGGCTGTTTCACAATTGGCCAGATTCACCGCATGACAATGATCACGTGTGTTTTGAGTTTATTGGAGAAGGGTGTTCCTGCACAACCGGAGGCTGCAGTTTCATGACCACATTTCTAGGACCGCATTTCTAGGACCCTGTAGTTGTTTTGTATTATTTTATTTTGTTTATTTATTGTATATATTTATGCATTAGCATCTCATACTACTTAATAGCGCTTGCTATTCAATTCTGTATATTATTATATTTTAAAGAAATATGTAGTTGTTTAATTGTATACACTTAATTATTGTCCTAACCCATTCCTATTGGTAACCCATTTGAAATATTTTACCTAATTTATTTCAATATATTCTATATATATTCTGGTGTTAAAATCCATTTTCCTGTAAAGAAAGACTTGTATTTTAGCAGAGTTCAGTTCATTAGCCACAGCACAGCGATTCACATCTGATGTGTGACACACATGAAGTGGAATAAACGGTAAAACAATTGCGCTACAAATTACTGTTTATTAGTACATTAATAAAAGTAATTTCATTTGAATACAAATGTTATTATATTTATAACATTCAGCAGAAAAATGATCTGTTTTGCACAGCTAAATAGGCTAAATGGAGATTGCTGACATGCCTCCAACATTAAAAAAAAAAAGATGGAAAGATTAAAAATGAATAGTTTTTGGTTTGTGCTTAAATCAGATCTCCTCTAGATGGCGCTGTCACAAAAAATAGGGTCCTATAAATGCGGTCCTGGAACTGTGCTGTTTTTGTCAGTTAACTACTCTTTCTTGAGATTTAGTGGAATAAAAATCAGATCTACAATTAGTCACATGATCCGAGAAATGAAAAAAAGAAAAATGCTTTACTACAAAAGGATTTTTATGTCTGATATCTGCACATGCTCTCGCCCTACACAGAAATGTGCGTTTGCAACCGCAGTTAGGTTTGTGAATTCAGAATTTGACTTTGCAGAAATTCTTTAAAAAAATGTATCATAACATTTGTTCAAAAAATGTTCCTGAAAAAAAAAAGATCCAGCTTACATATGGTTTGAAACCCAGATTTCTGATTCTCCACTGTTCAAATGTCTATTGAACAGCTAAAAACAAACAAACAAAAAATGCAGTCTTTGCTAACCTACCTTTGACAAACTACTAAGGTGGAGAAACTAACAAAATACCTTTTGGTAGATGTTCTTTTCTCACTTAAGTTTGGTGGCAGACTTCGCTTTGAACAGTCACTCTTCACAGACACAGAGCTGGACACATGTGAGCCTGATCTTACACTAATGACACAAAAGCACAGAAAGAAAAATGCTTTACTACAGAAGGATTTTTATGTCTGATATCTGCACATGCTCTCGCCCTACACAGAAATGCACGTTTGCAACCGCAGTTAGGTTTGTGAATTCAGAATTTGACCTTGCAGACTTTCTTTAAAACATTTTATCATAACATATGTTCAAAAAATATTCCTGAAAAATAAAATCCTGCTTACATATGGTTTGAAACCCAAATTTTTGATTCTCCACTGTTCCAATGTCTATTGAACAGCTAAAAACAAACAAACAAACAAACAAAAACAAACAAACAAACAAACAAAAGCAGTCTTTGCTAACCTACCTTTGACAAACTACTAAGGTGGAGAAACTAACAAAATACCTTTTGGTAGATGATGTTCTTTTCTCACTTAAGTTTGGTGGCAGACTTTGCTTTGAACAGTCACTCTTCACAGACACAGAGCTGGACACATGTGAGCCTGATCTTGCACTAATAACACAAAGCACAGAAAGAAAAATGCTTTACTACAGAAGGATTTTTATGTCTGATATCTGCACATGCTCTTGCCCTACACAGAAATGCGCATTTGCAACTGCAATTAGGTTTGTGAATTCAGAATTTGACCTTGCAGAAATTCTTTAAAAAAAATGATCATAACATTTGTTCAAAAAATGTTCCTGAAAAATAAAATCCTGCTTACATATGGTTTGAAACCCAAATTTTTGATTCTCCACTGTTCCAATGTCTATTGAACAGCTAAAAACAAACAAACAAACAAACAAAAACAAACAAACAAACAAAAGCAGTCTTTGCTAACCTACCTTTGACAAACTACTAAGGTGGAGAAACTAACAAAATACCTTTTGGTAGATGATGTTCTTTTCTCACTTAAGTTTGGTGGCAGACTTTGCTTTGAACAGTCACTCTTCACAGACACAGAGCTGGACACATGTGAGCCTGATCTTACACTAATGACACAAAAGCACAGAAAGAAAAATGCTTTACTACAGAAGGATTTTTATGTCTGATATCTGCACATGCTCTCGCCCTACACAGAAATGCACGTTTGCAACCGCAGTTAGGTTTGTGAATTCAGAATTTGACCTTGCAGACTTTCTTTAAAACATTTTATCATAACATATGTTCAAAAAATATTCCTGAAAAATAAAATCCTGCTTACATATGGTTTGAAACCCAAATTTTTGATTCTCCACTGTTCCAATGTCTATTGAACAGCTAAAAACAAACAAACAAACAAACAAAAACAAACAAACAAACAAACAAAAGCAGTCTTTGCTAACCTACCTTTGACAAACTACTAAGGTGGAGAAACTAACAAAATACCTTTTGGTAGATGATGTTCTTTTCTCACTTAAGTTTGGTGGCAGACTTTGCTTTGAACAGTCACTCTTCACAGACACAGAGCTGGACACATGTGAGCCTGATCTTGCACTAATAACACAAAGCACAGAAAGAAAAATGCTTTACTACAGAAGGATTTTTATGTCTGATATCTGCACATGCTCTTGCCCTACACAGAAATGCGCATTTGCAACTGCAATTAGGTTTGTGAATTCAGAATTTGACCTTGCAGAAATTCTTTAAAAAAAATGATCATAACATTTGTTCAAAAAATGTTCCTGAAAAATAAAATCCTGCTTACATATGGTTTGAAACCCAAATTTTTGATTCTCCACTGTTCCAATGTCTATTGAACAGCTAAAAACAAACAAACAAACAAACAAACAAACAAAAACAAACAAACAAACAAAAGCAGTCTTTGCTAACCTACCTTTGACAAACTACTAAGGTGGAGAAACTAACAAAATACCTTTTGGTAGATGATGTTCTTTTCTCACTTAAGTTTGGTGGCAGACTTTGCTTTGAACAGTCACTCTTCACAGACACAGAGCTGGACACATGTGAGCCTGATCTTGCACTAATAACACAAAGCACAGAAAGAAAAATGCTTTACTACAGAAGGATTTTTATGTCTGATATCTGCACATGCTCTTGCCCTACACAGAAATGCGCATTTGCAACTGCAATTAGGTTTGTGAATTCAGAATTTGACCTTGCAGAAATTCTTTAAAAAAAATGATCATAACATTTGTTCAAAAAATGTTCCTGAAAAATAAAATCCAGCTTACATATGGTTTGAAACCCAGATTTCTGATTCTCCACTGTTCAAATGTCTATTGAACAGCTAAAAACAAACAAAAAACAAACAAACAAAAAAAATGCAGTCTTTGCTAACCTAACTTTGACAAACTACTAAGGTGGAGAAACTAACAAAATACCTTTTGGTAGATGATGTTTTTTTCTCACTTAAGTTTGGTGGCAGACTTTGTTTTGACCAGTCACTCTTCACAGACACAGAGCTGGACACATGTGAGCCTGAAATTACACTAATGACACAAAGAACAGAAAGAAAAATGCTTTACTACAGAAGGATTTTTATGTCTGATATCTGCACATGCTCTCGCCCTACACAGAAATGCGCATTTGCAACTGCAATTAGGTTTGTGAATTCAGAATTTGACCTTGCAGAAATTCTTTTAAAAAAATGATCATAACATTTGTTCAAAAAATGTTCCTGAAAAATAAAATCCAGCTTACATATGGTTTGAAACCCAGATTTCTGATTCTCCACTGTTCAAATGTCTATTGAACAGCTAAAAACAAACAAACAAACAAACAAACAAACAAACAAAATGCAATCTTTGCTAACCTACCTTTGACAAACTACTAAGGTGGAGAAACTAACAAAATACCTTTTGGTAGATGATGTTTTTTTCTCACTTAAGTTTGGTGGCAGACTTTGTTTTGACCAGTCACTCTTCACAGACACAGAGCTGGACACATGTGAGCCTGAAATTACACTAATAACACAAAAGCAAAAAAATCAGATCTCCTCCTGATGGCGCTGTCACAAAAAAATAGGGCCCTAGAAATGCGGTCCTGGAACTGTGCTGTTATTGTCAGTTAACTAGTCTCTCTTGAGATTTAGTGGAATAAAAATCAGGTCTACAATTAGTCACATGATCATTGTTACTCATATTTGATTGACCTAGAAATGGTGCAGAATTTCTTCTTAACTTTTGATCATAACATTTGTTCAAAACATGTTTCTGAAAAAATCCCAGCTTACATAAGGTTTGAAACCCAGATGTCCCATTTCTCCACTGTTCCAATTCCTACTCAACAGCTAAAAAAATACAGTCTTTATTAACCTACCTTTGACTACTAACTTAACTACTAATTTGGAGAAACACACAAAATACCTTTTTTTTGTGTATTTGGTTGTCTGATGTCTTTCCATGTTAAATGTATGCCCCCTACTGGCTTTATGTCTAACTCAGTTACTGGAAAGAAACTCCAGTCACAGTTCATTAAAGACAGAAGCGGATTACATGACATGTCTTTCTGTGATTTATTGTTTTATTTAATCAAGTTCTACATATTGCAATGCAGAAATGAGCTATTACTGTGCTATAAATGTAAAACAAATAAAGTACCTTTTAATAGATGACGGTTTTTTCTCTTTTGGACGGTCAATCTTCACAGAAACAGAGCTGGACACATGTGAGCCTGATCTTTCACTAATGACAGAGAACAGAGAGAGAGAAAAAATACTAAAGACCTTCAGTCTCATTTGAAGTTGCAAATGGAAATTAAATACATTTGACTTTCAACAATAACTGTGCTTTATTATTCTCATCTTAACAAAAGAGAGGATTCAATAATCTTGTCACTCCACAGAGATTCAGTGGGATAGGATCAAGCCCTCATTTTTTTCATTTTCTTTCTTTCTTTTCTTTCTTTTTTCAATCTGCAACGATAAAACTGCACTCTTGTAATGGCCATAAAGCAGTCTTACCTCTTTTTCTCAGAGAGACTCATCTCAGACAGAGAGTCCTTTCACTTCAGATCACTTCAGAACATTTCAATCACTCCTCACAACGCAGATTTCTATAAAAATTACTATGCAAAAATTAAACAGTGTTAAAACACCAAGAAAAAAAGACCGTCCACATAGTCTATGTAGTTTTTTAATAGACACTAATTTATTCCGTTTTTATGAATTAAAAATATTCTATACAGCGGCTGATTCGTAGCAGTTTTTAACAAACCCAAACACAGCAACATTTAGAACCTTAAGAAGTTTAACATTCGCTCAGTATCTCCTCTAACCGAAAGACTTGAGTAAAGTAGGTTTTATATCCGCACATTCCGCGTTCAAGAACTTTTTAATTACATGCGCAATAAAGTTAATGTTTGCACATTCTAATCAGCGACATAATGTTGACGACCAACGATTTTTCACAAAATGGGCAAGTATTGTTTCAACAGCATACTTACTTGCGAACGGCCACGTAGTGCGGTAAGCAAGATAGGGACCGCCGACAGGGCCGGCGCCACGGGGGGGCGTGAGGGGGCGTCGCCCCCTCACCGGCACTATCCCGCCCCCTCAGAGCACCATTAATGTTAAAGTGGATTTTAATGATAAAATGTACTATTTAGAAATCACATTTGAGAAGTGTATTGTCGTCCTATATTGAATAATAAGCTAAAATAGCAATATTTAATTAAGGAGAGTCTGATAGGCAAGGTCGAATTTTGATTGGTTGTTTGATTAAGCTTGCTCACCCGACGCAGCATGTTGCATAGACGAAAAGCGCATCTGATCAAGTTGGCATTCGAAAATGACCTTAGTAGAAAGTTCAGAGAAGAATGGAAAGAGTTACTGCTGAGGAGGTTTCACTCATCGAAGAGAAGATTGCAGCTCTACTGAGGCTAAAGGTATGATTAAATATTTTGCTCGTGTTTTAAAGAGTTTGATGATTAGTCACAGTTGTCAGTGCTGTCAGGTTGTTTTAATACTCTGTTAAACAAACATGTAGGGTAGCAGGCATAAATTGCGTTTGATGGTGTTGTTGCGTGTCTGCATTCGTGGTAAAACTTCAGTTTTGTGTATATATATACACACATATAAAGACTGTTCGTTCAGAGCTCTGGACGTTGCTCACTAGCTGCAGTTTTTGTGCTTGTAGCAGATATGTTGGTTTATGGCGTGTTAAAACTTAAGCAATGTACCATAGCTATCTGTTTTTTCTTACTTGGGAGTGTTATATTTGCATTAATATGATCGCCCCCTCTTTGAATTTCAGACGCCCCCTCTAAAGCGCTCGGCTGGCGCCGGCTCTGGGGACCGCCTACAAAGTTTTTTTATTTTTTTCATCGTGTGCAAACAGACAACTGCAGTTTGGCCAACTACAGATGTACTAACAAATGTCACTCACATTAGGTATTATAATGCTATAGATTTTCCCGTTAGCCACAATAAAATTGTACTATAATGATAGTGTTTGAAAAGATATTTATGAAAATGAAAAAGAATGAACGTGCACATGACCTGTAATTTGGTAACAATCAAGACAAGTGGAAAATCACGTGTAATCTCTTCTGTGTAAAAGTGTAAAACACTTTCGATTTGTGATTGCTGTTAAACCCACCTGTGCGATCCCTCACAACTTTCCATCCTGCCGAAAATCAAAATCCAGTTTAAATATTTTGACTGATTATGCCGATATCCTCACTTTGAATTGTTAAAGCTGAATTTGCATCGCTTTAACTCACAATTTTTTTATTTCCTATCCACAGAGCTAAGCGTTATAGAAAGAATGCAATAGTATATTATTTCTTTGTTTAAAACGTAACACCAGGGAAAACTTAAATTAAATATTTAGGTCTTCTTAATCACTTAAACAGAGATAATAGACATTAAAAATACTATTTTGTATTTTACACACCTTTTTATTGAAATATGCATTCAATTTTATCATGTCCTCTGTGCAAAGTAATCAACTTCCACAATAAATATAAACCATGAAATGATAAAAACCAAATATTTTTAAATTATGTATGACTAGGCTAAACTGCATCTAATCATATATATATTATATCTCCCAACCTGCTAGTATGTGCTTTCTCGCATTCCAAAATACACTACAATTCCATTAAGACCATTTTAGAAAGTGATATTGTTTACTTTTTCCTGCTAGACTCCAACTGTACAAACTGAGGTAAGCATCATATCTCACTCCTACCTTGAAGTTCCACCTTGTTAGACTGTTATGGAGAATTTTTGTCCAGTTAAAAAAAAAATGATGGAATTTTATACACCATCATTCTCGTTTCTTATAACGTGTGAATATACCCCCTATTGTATTCTACAACTAAAACATCCGGATTGCTTTGTTATCACTAGTTTTGTTTTGATTTCCCGAGTTGCTAGCTTATAGCCCGTTAGAAGCACCAGCGTGGTTGCCGCTAATCCTGCTTGCTTTGTTTACACACTGCTTACACACATTTCCATTGTTTACTCACTGTTACTTGCTTTAATGGCAAATTTGTGTCCACCTTTGAGTGCAGGTGAGGACACGTTCGAGCTGCATTCGTTGCAGCTCGAGCTGGAGGCCGTGGAGAAGCAGATCCAGGAGCTGTTGGTGAGGCAGACGGAGCTGAGAGAGCGGAGGGCCGCTCTGGAATCCTCCCGGGTGAGTAACGTTATACAGCGCGATACTAACACTCTGACCACCTCTACTCCGTGTGCTTCTCTGCACAGCTCCCATGCACCCTGGACGCGATCTTCCCAGATGTCCTTCACTCCGGCGCCGGGACACCACGGACCCTGGGTGCAGCAGCAGCGGAAGACGCGAGCCAGGCCCCGGCCGAGGACCTCGCCCCCTCCGCCGCCTCCGGTCTTCGAGATCTCCACCCGGAACCGCTTCGCTCCCCTCCGCGAGACGGAACGCGACGCTGTGATCGTTGGAGACTCCATTGTCCGGTACGTACGTGCTACTTTAGCTAAAGGTAAAGTCCACACCCACTGTTTTCCTGGTGCTCGCGTTCTCGATGTTTCTGCGCAGATACCCGCAATCCTGAAGGACGGCGAGAGCGTCGGCGCGATCGTCCTGCACGCGGGGGTGAACGACACCAGGCTGCGGCAGACGGAGGTTCTGAAGAGGGACTTCAGCAGCCTGATCGAGACGGTTCGCAGCACGTCGCCCACAACGAGGATCATCGTGTCAGGACCACTTCCCACGTATCGACGTGGGCACGAAAGGTTCAGTAGACTCCTTGCTCTAAATGAATGGTTATTGACATGGTGTAAAGAACAGAAACTGCTCTTTGTTAATAATTGGAATCTTTTCTGGGAACGTCCTAGGCTTTTCCGTGCTGATGGCCTGCACCCCAGCAGAGTCGGAGCGGAACTGCTGTCGGACAACATCTCCAGGACGCTACGCTCCATTTGACTAGTAAGTACATTCTCAAATGATTGCTACGATGGCTTTTGTTCTGAACGCTTAAATGATAGTAGTTGCACTGTCCAAGCTATAAAGACTATGTCTGTTCCTCGAATAGTGAGGTCAAAACATAAATTTAATGCAGGATCTAGAAAAAATCTGATCGTAATTAAACCAGAAAAAAGCAAAATGAAATGATGACAGATAATAGTTTTGATGTACTCTGCTTAACCGAAACCTGGCTAAAACCTAATGATTATATTGGTCTAAATGGGTCTACTCCACCAAACTACTATTATAAGCATGAGCCCCGTCAGAGTGGTCGTGGTGGTGGTGTTGCAACAATATATAGTGATATTTTCAGTGTTACTCAGAAAACAGGATACAGGTTTACTTCATTTGAAATACTTTTGCTTAATGTTACTCTGCCAGATATGCAAAAGAAATCTCTCCTATCTCTTGTTTTAGCTACTGTGTATAGACCGCCAGGGCCGTATACAGATTTCCTAAAAGAATTTGCAGAATTCCTTTCAGAACTATTGGTTAATTTTGATAAAGTGCTAATTGTCGGAGATTTTAACATTCACGTTGATAATACAAATGATGCGTTAGGACTTGCGTTTACTGACCTAATAAACTCTTTTGGAGTCAAGCAAAATGTCACTGGGCCCACTCATCTTTTTAATCATACGCTAGATTTAATTATATCGCATGGAATTGATCTTACTGATATAGATATCGTACCTCAAAGTGATGATGTTTCTGACCATTTCCTTGTATTGTGCATGCTGCGTATCACTGATATTAACTGTATGGCTCCGCGTTATCGTCTTGGCAGAACTATTGTTCCAGCCACCAAAGATAGATTTACAAATAACCTGCCTGATTTATCTCAACTGCTCTGTGTACCCCTTAATACACAGGATCTAGACAAAATGACTAGCAATATGGGCACCATCTTCTCCGATACGTTAGAAGCTGTTGCCCCCATCAAATTGAAAAAAGTTAGAGAAAAACGTATTGCGCCATGGTACAACAGTAATACCCATTCCCTCAAGAAAGAAACTCGCAATCTTGAGCGCAAATGGAGAAAAACTAACTTGGAAGTTTTTAGAATTGCATGGAAAAACTGTATGTCCAGATATAGACAGGCTTTAAAAGCTGCTAGGGCTGAGCATTTCCGCAAACTCATAGAAAATAACCAAAACAATCCTAGGTTTTTATTTAGCACAGTGGCTAGATTAACAAATAACCAGACACCACCTGATCTAAATATTCCTTTACAGTTTAATAGCAATGACTTTATGAATTTCTTCACTGATAAAATAGATAACATCAGAAATGCAATAACCAATGTAGATTATACTGCATCTAATATGTAAACTTCTTTCGTCGCACCTAAAGAAAAACTGCAGTACTTTACCGCTATAGGACAGGAAGAGTTAAATAAACTCATCACTTTTTTTCTAAACCAACAACATGCCTATTAGATCCCGTACCCACTAAATTACTAAAAGAATTGTTACCTGTGGCAGAAGAACCGCTTCTCAATATTATCAACTCATCGTTATCTTTAGGTCACGTCCCTAAACCATTCAAGCTGGTGGTTATTAAGCCTCTTATTAAGAAACCACAACTAGACCCTGGTGAACTGGCAAATTATAGACCCATTTCTAATCTTCCATTTATGTCTAAAATTTTAGAGAAAGTTATATCTGTTCAACTGTGCTCATTCTTGCAAAAAAATGATATCTATGAAGAATTTCAGTCAGGCTTCAGGCCCCATCACAGCACAGAAACTGCACTTGTTAAAATCACTAATGACTTGCTTCTTGCATCAGACCAAGGCTGCATCTCACTGCTAGTTTTACTTGATCTTTGTGCTGCGTTCGACACTATAGATCATGACATACTAATAGATCGACTACAAAATTATGCAGGTATCCAAGGGCAGGCTTTAAAATGGTTTAGATCCTACCTGTCTGATCGCTACCACTTTGTTTATTTAAATGGGGAGTCATCTCAGTTATCACCAGTAAAGTATGGAGTGCCACAAGGATCTGTTCTAGGTCCTCTACTATTTTCAATATACATGCTGCCCCTTGGTAATATTATTAGAAAACACGGGATTAGTTTCCATTGTTATGCTGATGATACTCAACTATATGAGGCCTTGAGACGAAGAACCATACAAGTCCATATTTTCAAATTTTGAGTAATAAGATATTTTTCATTTGGATTGTGAACATTATATTATATATTTTTATTTTACTTGAAAATAGACAACAAAAGCTTCTCAATTCTAAGGAGATAACATTTTTCAGTGTCAGTATTAAAAATCAAAAGTTATTGTGATTTATATTTCTGAAATGTGGAAGAACGGTATATGTCCAGTTAGTGTGGAATAACAGTATAACTCCAGTTCATCATATCACTTTAAACCACTAAAGATCTGATTCCTTTATCTTAGTTTTAATACAGTAACAGAAACTTCAGGTTAATATTAAGCATTTCTTTCTAGTTTATTATTATTATTATTATTATTATTATTAAAAAACAGACAATACAGTATGAACAATGTATAATACATAGACATTCTTACAGTACAGGCAATAACAATGAATTATTAACAAAAAACAATAAATAAATAAATAAATAAAAACAATAAATACAATGCAGACATACATCATAGCTAAATATTATTCAACATATCATAAGGTATACAAGATATATCATAATTTTCTCAACTTTCATTTCAACCTATTCATGACTGATCTATAGTAGACACCCAGTAGGCTAGGCTACACGCAAATATAACTGTAACAAGTTAGTCAGATAGGATATCTTTGATCACTTCTTGTATGTTTAGACAGCTCCAATAGTGCACCTTGTCGTTTATTTAGAAAAGCTGGCGCAGCGCACCTGTGTATATACTACTTCAAACTGTTCTCGCGCTCCGCCATCTCACGATATAAATAAATATATAAACAAATAAACTCTGCTTGCCGTACTTTACACAGGACTGGTGGGAAATATGAAAGAATACAGCTTTATTATATATGGTATGTGGTTTATTTTGATAGGTTAACTGTTTATGCGGTGTTTAGCGCGTTCAGAGAGAGAGAGAGAGAGAGATCACATCACATATACGGTTCTTCCACTCAGCAGTTTGGGTGGATTTTTCCCTGGTTTTTGTTCTTCTCTTCGAGTCAAATATGGTTTTCCAGCATCCCTCAAAGCCTTCCTTACTCTGTCCTTCCATTTGGTCATGTCGGCTCTCTTTTTTTGCCGAGGTTTTGCCTTTTAATGTCCGAAGTGGACATGACAGCAAGCGGCATCTCCATTCTTCTTTGTGGACATAAACGGTTTTTCCGCGTGACGCTATTTTAACGTTTAAAATGCGGACTCTTGGTCGCGCGAAAATATCCCTAAACTGTTTCTGTATACAAAGTTCACACATACAATTAATGTCACATGGTTATCTCATTTTTTGTTTTTTTGGACTTATACGGTTGTTCGTCGCACACACTCATATATTTCAACAAGACCAGATGAAACTTCTGAATTATCAAAGTTAACAGAGTGCGTTAAAAATGTAAAAGATTGGATGACCAACAATTTTCTGCTATTAAATTCAGATAAGACAGAGATATTACTTATTGGACCTAAAAACAATACACAGAATCTTTTGACTTACAATTTACAGCTAGACGGATGTACTGTTACTTCCACTACAGTCAAAAGCCTGGGTGTTATATTAGACAGCAACTTGTCTTTTGAAAATCATATTTCTCATGTTACAAAAACAGCATTCTTCCATCTTAGAAACATTGCCAAGCTGCGAAACATGTTACCTGTTTCTGATGCAGAAAAGCTAGTTCACACATTCATGACCTCTAGACTGGACTATTGTAATGCACTACTAGGTGGTTGTCCTGCATCTTCAATAAACAAGCTACAGATAGTCCAAAATGCAGCTGCTAGAGTCCTTACCAGGTCAAGAAAATATGATCATATTACCCCAATTTTAAAGTCTCTGCACTGGCTACCTATTAGGTTCCGCATCAGCTACAAAATAGCACTTCTTACCTATAAGGCACTTAACGGTTTAGCTCCTGTGTACCTAACTAGTCTTCTACCACGCTACAATCCATCACGCTCCCTAAGGTCACAAAACTCTGGACTGTTGGTAGTACCTAGGATAGCAAAGTCCACTAAAGGAGGTAGAGCTTTTTCACATTTGGCACCCAAACTCTGGAACAGCCTTCCTGATAACGTTCGGGGTTCGGACACACTCTCTCTGTTTAAATCTAGATTAAAGACTCATCTTTTTAGCCAAGCATTCAAATAATGCATCTCATAAACTTTTTCTGCAGCTATATCTGATCAAATGTTCATTATCAATCTTTTAGCTCTGGTTAACAAACCTTCCTTTTCTTAGTTTGAACAGCAGCTACGCTAATTATGTTCCTATTTGTTCTCTGTTTTTGCCATGGGATTGACATCCCATGGTAACTAGCAATTCACAAGCTCCAGTCTGGATCCAGAACACTTAAGAAAAGATGATGCCAACCCCACAGAGGACTTCAGATGATGCCAACCCTGAAAACATATAGCACTACCGTATTCTGCTACTAATTTATAGTGTTCTTTGTCTGTTTGATTACGTCATTAATTGATCTTTACCACACATCTCTACCATATGTACATCAAGCTACTACTACATATATTGTAAAAATGTCAATTTGGTGTAAAGCTGCTTTGCAACGATATGTATTGTGAAAAGTGCTATACAAATAAATTTGAATTGAATTGAATTGAATAGTACGTGTTGTACACCTTCAAAAGTGTGACTATCAAATTTTATTTGTAACCATTTTTTATAGCCTACTGCAGTTTTGCAGAACTGAGAAATGACTACCTAGAGATAGTCTTGTGTCGGGAGACCAAATAGTACTGTATACTCTAATGAAATTTAGCCAAATGTGCAGAGGATGCTGAATTTATTTTTTCATTTTATTTTTTACTGTACTGTATTGTGGTGCATACCAAGATCATATACAGTTCTTCATCTGCTGCATCTGTTGCTGGGGTGTTGCTCGATTATACGGTTGATAGTGTGCTCTGGGTAATTACAGACAGTCCCACCTCTGTTAATAACAGAAAATCAAACATTGTTTCTAAAACTGATCCAGATTCAGTGCTTTGATATTATAATATTTCTTTCTAATGTTAGGAAATTAACATTAAATCATCAACATTAACATCTTAAACTTGTACTAAAATGTGATTTATACCATCTAAGTAGTAATTTAATAGAATCACATGTCTTCTTTAGTGATACAAGCTCAGAAACATTTACTGTATAACCTGTTGAAGTTTTTTTAATATATTGTTTATTGACTCGGTCCCATTATGGACATTGAAATGTTGTAATTTATTTTTCATTTTAAACAGTATAGATGATTACTTAATGGTAATGCAATATTTGTGAACACAACTGTGTATTTCAGTCTATAAATCCCCAAAAATACGCATGGGGGCTTTCTTTGGTGTTGCCACCCCTCATAGACCCCATGCCACCCCTTTGCCACCCTAAAAATTATTTTCTAGATCCACTCCTGCTAATATGTAATTTAAATGTGTTTTAAGAGGGCTTTTGAAAAAAAAACATTTTTTTTTGGCAGTTTGTTGTCTTTTTTTATGGAGTAATTGTAGACTTGCCATGGTATACTGTAAACACGGTTATTTTCGGTGCAAGGAGGAATATTGCTATGAAACTGTATGCCGTTTTAAAGGGGAAATATGAATTAAACTTACATGACAGCGGTTGTACATCTATTAATGTGCTAACGAATAAACTTAAAGTCGCCTGAAGATTGTGTTAATAAGTGTATGAGAGCGCAAATATGAGCGAAGAGTGAAC
Source organism: Labeo catla (assembly GCA_012976165.1). NCBI lineage: Eukaryota > Metazoa > Chordata > Actinopteri > Cypriniformes > Cyprinidae > Labeo > Labeo catla. Next base: position 76,783 of record VONZ01001279.1, on the reverse strand, counting down.
GGTCTTTACTTGAAAGAGCCATTTGAGGCGAAGCTGCTAGAAAAGAAACGTTTCATATAAAGTTACTCAAATGACGTTAAACGACGTCCATTTTAGTTTGGTCCAGTTAATGTATAATGTCTTTTTGTCTTGTGTTTACCAGAACAGGAGCTTATAACTTAGCAGCAGCTTCTCTTCTATTTAGTCTGTCATTTAGAAGGTGGGAGTTCCATTACTAGAGCGTTGCAGTTTTACTGTACTGTACTGCATTACTGTACATTCACAGTAACTGGAGTGACACGTAGAAGTGGCACATCCATTTGTAAATTGAATTGAAAATGGTCTGTTTTGATTGTTTTAATTAATTTATTATTCTATATATTGCATGATGGTTTGTAGTGCAGATATAGTTTTATCCTAGATTGCCTGTAGCTATTGAAGTCTCTCACATTAAAAAAAATGGAGGATTAAACTTTGACATTTTCTTTTCTTGCAACAGTAATAGTGTGAAATGTTACAATTTGGATGAACTGTTTTCTCTTTAAATATATGTTAAAATGTAATTGATTGCTGTGATCAAAGCTGAATTTTCTGCATCATTACTCCAGTCTTTAGTGTCACATGGTCCTTGAGAAATAATTCTAATATACTTATTTTCAGTAATACTGCAGAAGTTTCAGCTTTGCTTCACAGCAATAAATTACATATAAAAATGTCTTTTACAAACAGTATAAACAGTTATTTTAAAACTCGTTGACACTATTAGTGTTTTTACTGTATTTTTGGGCACATAAATGCAGCCTTGTTGAGCTGAAGAGTCTTCTTTGTGAACATTTACAAATTGTAATGTTGTGCTCAGTTGTGCTCATAAGTTTACATACCCCTTGAAGAATATGCAAAATGTTAGTTTTATAAAAATGTATTTATAGTTTTATAACATTTTATTAGTTTAATCATTTAGCACTGACCTGAATGAACTATTTCACAAAAAGACGTTTATTTAAACTCCACAGAACCAAATAATGACTGAATTTATAAAAATGATTCCATTCAAAAGTTTATATATGCTTCTTAATCTTAATACTGTTTATTGTTTCCTGGATGATCCATGAGTGTTTTTATGTTTTTGTGATAGTTGTTTATGAGTCCTTTGTTTGTCCTGAGCAGTTCAGCTGCCTGCTCTTCTTTAGAAAAATCCTCCAGCTGCTGCACATTATGTGGTTTTCCAGCAGCATTTGCATACTTGGACCCTTTTCAAAAGTGAATGTATGATTTGAGATCCATCTTTTCCCACTGAGGAAAATTGAGGAACTCATATATAACTATTACAAAATATGAGAGCATCCACTGATGCTCAAGAAAGCAACACAGTGCAATAAGAAGCATTTGAATTGGATAATCAGGGTAAATTGTACTTACATTGTCTCCTGGGAGAAATGTAAATATTTATGTACCTTCTGAAGTACAATACTAAATGGAAAAAAAAAAAAAAGTAAATAAATGGATCTCAAATAAATGGATCTCAAAATCATACAGTCACATTTGGAAAGTGTTCAAATATGTAGAAGATGCTGGAAAACCAAATAATGTGCAGGAGCTGGATTTTTCTGAAGAACAGCAGGCAGATGAGCTGCTCAGGACATGAACTCATGAACAACTATTGCAAAAGATAAAAACAGTCATAAATCATCCAGGAAATGACACACAGTGTTAAGATTCAAGGGTATGTAAACTTTATGTTTACATGAGATATTATTTTGTCTTGTGGAGTATATAAACATCTGTAGTGTTAAATTGTTTATTCAGGACAGTACTAAATAAAAATAGCATACAGTTTCCATGATCCCTCTTATTTTGTTAAAATCAGCATTTAACTTGTTCTGCAAGGGGTATGTAAATTTATGAGCACAAGTATATATGATATTTTCACCAGCATTCAGTATGGGATTTGGTGATTTGATTAAATGTTCTGCATACAAAGTGTTAACATTACATTTGTACTACTTAAACTTTTCAACCCACCACTTGTTCAGATTTGTGATCATGTTAAAAGTATCTAATTCCTAACCTTGCTTTCTGGCCTAAACAAATTTAACATGATTGTACTAAAAGGATTAGTTCACTTCCAGAATCACAGTTTACTGATAACTTAATCACCCCTATGTCAGCCAAGATATTCATGTCTTTCTTTCTTCAGTCAAAAAGAAATTAATGTTTTTGAGGAAAACATTCCAGGATTTTTCTCCATACAGTGGACTTCAGTGGTGGTCAGTGGACTGAAGATTTAAAAATGCAGTTTAAATGGCTCTACACAATCCCAGCTGAGGAATAAGGGTCTTTTCTAGTGATCGGTCACTTTCAAAAAAATTCGTACTTTGGAACCACAAGTAAATTTTGCTCGTCCGCAACTTTACACATTACGCAGTCATTTAGGAAACGTCATGTGCAGTGTGTTTGTCATCAGTGCACTTAGGTTCAAGAAAGTAGGGTAAGGCGAAAAACTTGTTTTCTCCTCCAACTTTACAATCGTCTGACATCGTTTAAATTTCTTTCCACGTTTGCTTTGTAAACACTGGATCGGAACTTCTGCCTACGTTGCACGTGTGTGATTACATAAGTTGGGTCGAGCTAGTGCAAGTCAAGGTGTGGTTAAAGTATATACATATTTATTTATGTTTTTTTTTTTTTAGAAAATGACTGATTGTTTTTATACTGATTGATTCCTCAGCTGAGATTGTGTAGAGACCTTTGAGGCTGCACTGAAAGTGCAGTTTGGACCTTGTACCCATTGGCCACCATTAAAGTCCACTGTATGTGGAAAAAACCTGGAATGTTTTCCTCAAAAACCTTAATTTCTTTTTGACTGAGGAAAGAAAGACATTTACTTCTTGGATGACATGGGGGTGAGTAAATTATTAGGATTTTTTTTTTCATAAAGTGAACTACTCTTTTAATAGTATCTTTTATTTCATGAATCTTAAAATTCTGCAATCTTCAAGTGATTAGCATATACTTACCTTTCTGCTGAACCAACAGTATTTAATTGAACAGAAATAAATTCTAAAAATGGGTTTAAAAAATGTACTTGATTGACCTGAGCGAGCTCTTTTTTTATTTTTATTAAGTATCTTTTATTTCATGAATCTTTTATTTCATGACAAATCTATACACATTGTGAGTGTATAATTAGTACCGTTTGTTGTTTTCTCATGTCATCTGATAGAGCGTTTGGACCCAGAAGTCATGGAAGAGGTGACGCTTGACCTCAGACTTAAAGGAGAACTCCACTTTTAGAACAACAATAGCAAAGGAAGAGGGGTCTTATCTAGCAAAACGATCAGTTATTTTTTTCAGAAAATAAAAATTTGTTTACTTTAAGCATAAAAGCTTATGTAGCACAGGCTCTGGGATGCACGTCCACGACACTACATACTATTGAATCATGTCAAAAGGTCACGCGGAACTACAGACTCAGTGTTTACAAAGCGAACGCACAAAGGCTAAGGAAGTGCAAGTAAGTCAAATGCTGTTTACAAAGAAAAAGGTACAATGATGTCAGTCGATTCTGAAGTTCTAGAAGAAAATGAGATGGAGTTTTTATATGCTACGTTTTTGAGTACACAGACGATGAACTTGCACGTGATTCGTAGTGTTGTGGATGCGCATCCCAGAGCCTGTGCTACACAAGCTTTTGTGCTTAAAATGTATACAAATTTTACTATCCTCAGTATCCCAGAGTATCCCAGTATGCCTCTAAAAAAACAGGAACTTGCCGATGAGGTTCCTGTTCAGATGAAGTTCTCTGCCTCTGGAAAAGAGCAATGTGCAGACAAAGCACACAGGTTTCATTCTGTTTGAGATGCTAATAGTGCTAGATTATGAATAAGGTGACATCAAGAATGCTGGTCATGGAATAAAGAGACAGAGAGTCCAGGGTGGAAATGAAGAGTCTTTTATTAATGTCACATACTAGTCAAGTGTCAGATAAGAAACACAGAAATCACTGCTACATACATCTCGCACTCTGCCTGCTCAAGCATTAGCACACTTCCCAGTTCCCAGGTGCAACATGTACTTGTTGATCCGTTCTTTACGGAAACATAGGAGGTAGTTCAGCCTTGCATATAAAACTATGATTATATGTTACACAGTATGAGAAGAATAAAGACTGAAAATAAAACTATATGCGATCCTACATTTACAATATGCCAATAAATAATACAGTACAATACAAAACAATGGCAAAAAAGCATTAGAGTATCCACTGTGACTCTGAAAGCAACAACTTCAAATGCAGGGGATTTGGGGTACATAAATGCTGTCAACTGGCAATACTAAGGATTGAATATGAATATCAAGCACTCTCTTCCCTCTCAATACCATGACTGAGGTGAGACCCTTGAGCAAGGCACCAAACCCCCAACTGCTCCATACTTGGCCCCAAGTCACCTCGTTGCCTTTCCTTTCCTTTAATACAAATTTAAATAAATATATTTTGTATATAAAAATGTAAGAAAATATATGCAATGTAAGAAATGTAGGAAAGTATATGCAAAACAAATGTAAAATTTAAAGAAATAAAAAATAACACTTATAAGACTTATTTGAATCTGTGTATATGTAGCCCACAATAACTAAATTTTCATTTTAGAATTCCAGTTTGTATCATTTGATATCAAAATTGTGAGCAAATTTCTAATAAGTTTAATTCGAACATCATTATGATGTAGATTGAATACTAAACCAACAATAAACATGTAACATTACATACGTGTTTCTATTAATACTGCATTATTTAATTTAGAGGTTTTCCACCTTTTCCACCTGTAAATTTTCAATTTGTTAAATCAATGCTATTTGAAGCTTAGCTGTAAGTTTGGCATTTTTGTATTTATTAATTGCGGTTTAGCAATATTTCACCAAAATTACTTCCAAACATCTTGATTTATAACAGTACTAAATTGAGAATTCATCATCTGACAGTGACTTTTCTTGTTCTGTTAATTCCACAGGTTCCTCCTGAGCTTTAGACCAGGATGTTAACCATCCACTAAAGCTACCAATGTAGTTCACACCAGCTTTCCATCTGAGCAAATGTTCTTTCTCCAGGCTGTAAGGAGGAATCAGAAGAGAACAACGGTGTTGAGTAGAACAAGTTTAAAATTTGTTACTATAGTTCAATTATTTTGAGTACAAAGTAGACTTTAACAAAGATTACATTTCTGTAATCAAAATAGTTACTGATTTAAAATGATTTAGCATACACAATTTTAAAACAATATTTGTTTGAAATATAATACATTTCAAACAACTGACATGATGTTTGTCTGTTTGTGTTAGCATGTCTGCAACAAATGGATGTTTACTCACCTCCGGTTGCAGTTTGAGTCTCGTAGCACGTCACTGAGCTGCTGCTTTGAGTCTCCTATTTTATTGTTACTCAGATCAAGCTCTTTTAAAAACTGCAGTGCTTTTGATTCAGCCAAAGACTGAGCCAAACAAGCAACATCTGTAATACCACAGTCATTTAGACTAGAAAGAGAAAGATAAAAGACAGAGAAAGAAAGATTATTTTTACTCTTTTTTTAACCTTTAGACAAAATATCAAAGAAAAACATTTAATGGCTCCTATACAATAATATGTTATAGTGGAAATATTGGGCTCAAAAACACCTCAATTTTATTCCAAACCGAGTAAATGTTTGCAGATTGGTGCAGTTATTTATATGATCATGAAGTAAGAAGAAACTTTCTAATATCCAGATTAAATTTTTTAATATCCAGATTAAAATTGTGAACAATAAAAATGTAGCTGTACAAATGTGTGAATTGTAGAACGGCTATTTTCACATTCCTACTGTGAGAAAATTACAATTTCAATTTAATGTCATGTTAGTGTAGCTTAAAATTCTTTAATTTTTAAATGGAAGCATATTTAAGTGAAGAAAGTCAAGTTAAATTTACTGCATGCCAATGTAGTTACTGTTGTTATTATAAATCACAGTAGACTGTGTTTACTTCATAAGCAAACCTCCAAAAACATAAATTTCATTACCTCTTATTAGATTTCATGAAAAGTACCATCAGTGTTACAGAAGCCATTTAACTCTGTCAGAATGTATTGTCATGCAAGTTTTTGTACAGTGTAATGATACTAACTGTAGTTTTTCCAGCTTGCATTGTGAACTGCCCAACAGAACAACAAGGTTTTCAACTCCAGAGTTTCCTAGTTTATTTTTACTCAGGTCCAGCTCTCTCAGGTGTGATGGGTTTGATTTCAGAGCTGAAGTCAGCATGAGACACTGTTTCTCTGTAATACTGCATCTACACAGACTGAAGACAAAAGACAATGTTAAGTTCACATCTGAATTAAATGCATCATGAATAAACACTATACTGTCAATAATATTCTACCAAAACCTGTAAACTTAATTATAGAACCTTAAACCAAGACGTGACTATACATATACTGTAGTTACAACCAAAGTCTGGAGCATCTTCACACTTACACATAGAAAGTTTGTGAATAGAAATGTAGATTAAGATCGCTGAAAAAGGACATTTAAATTGACTGTCTTCATGTTGTTCATTTCAGAAAATCATGAGAATTGTACAGAATTTTTAGATTCTACCATTGCCTTAATAAAAACTGTTTTAGTGAAAAGTACTATAAGTCCTGTACAAACCATATAACTATCAGAATAATCTATTGTCATTCATGTTATGCTAGTTTTTAGTCTGTTCCTCTATCTTTTTTTTTTTTGCAGAAATTATTTTTGCTCGTTTTTTTTTTCTGCTGACACATACTGAATCATCAATCCATTAGCTAAAAGCATAATAAACTGTAATCACACTGTGACAGCTGTACAGTATAATGATACTAACTCTAGCTTTTCCAGCTTGCATTGTGGGCTCATCAGTAGATCACTGAGGTTTGTTGCTCCCAACTGGCCTAGTTCATTCCCACTTAAGGTCAGCTCTCTCAGGTGTGATGGGTTTGATTTCAGAGCTGAAATCAGAGCTGAACAATCTTCAGATTTTATAGCACAGTAGCTTAACCTGCATTCAGAGAAATGAGACAAATAAACTTTTCATTTTGTTTCATTAAAATACCAAAACACTGATTTGTTTGTTGTACGTGAATATGTCCTCACCTCAGTCTCTCTAGTTTGCAGTGTGAATCCTTCAGTATATCATAAAATTTATTCACTCTTGAGTGTTTAAGTACATTTCCACTCAGGTCCAGCTCTCTCAGGTGTGATGGGTTTGATTTCAGAGCTGAAGTCAGGAAGATACACTGCTTCTCTTTAATACTGCATTTACACAGTCTGAAGACAAAAACAGAAAGGACAATGATTCAGATGCTTGATGCCCATCTTATAAAAAAGCAATAGTAGGAATAGTCTTCATTATAGTCTGTAGTTGAGTAGTAATTGATTTTTCAGTTTCGAATACCAGAAACTGTTGTTTTCTTATTTGTTTTTTTTAACTACAGACATACATTTGTTGTCTCTTATTCATGTGAATCTCATAATATCTCAAAGAACATATACACAACAAGTACATTTTCTCTAATACTTTAAATTAAATTATATTATTTCTTATTTAAACAGTTATACAGTTACAGTCAAGTACAGATGCCGTGCTACCGTTTAAATATGGTAAACTGGGCCTGTTTAACTAAACAGTGATTTTTAATCACACTGTAACTGCTGTACAGTATAATGATACTAACGCTAGTATTTCCAGCTTGCATTGTGGGTTCATCAGTAGATCACTGAGGTTTTCAAATCCAGAGTCTCCTAGTTTATTCACACTCAGGTCCAGTTCTCTCAGGTGTGATGGGTTTGATTTCAGAGCTGAAGTCAGAGCAGAACAACCTTCATCTGTCATTTCACAGCCTCTGAACCTACATTTGGAAAAAGATAAAGTTCAAAATAAAACAAGAAGCTAACTTTTTATTCTCTAAAAACAGACGGAGAGAGATCATCTTGACTTCACCAGATCACAAAACACTTAGGCTCCTTATAAGACATGAGTATAAAAGTGTTGAAGTGATTTTAAGCATTTTGACTCTTGTATGTGAATATTCTTCACCTCAGTCTCTCCAGTTTACAGTGGAAATCAATCAGTAGTTCACATATGTGCTTCACTCCTTTGTTTTCTATTTTATTTCCACTCAGGTCCAGATCTCTCAGGTGGGAAAGGTTTGATTTCAGAGCTGAAGTCAGGATGAGACACTGTCTTTCTGTAATACTGCATCCACACAGACTAAAGACAGAAAGAGAAACGATAATGAATCAGATCTATGAAGATCATCTAAGGTTCTCTCTCTACAGTAAATGAAATAATTACTGACCCAAGATCAAACAAATGAGAAAACAGTGTTATCAAATATGCTAAATGATGTAAGATACTCACATGAGTGTGATGAGTTTACAGTGTTTATCCTGCAGTAGAGCAGCGATCTGATTCACTCCTGTGTCTCCTAGTTCATGGTCACTTAGATTCAGCTCTCTCAGGAGTAATGGGTTTTCACCCTGAACTTCAATCACATACTGGCAGGCTTCATCTGCAGCAGGACCCAAAAACCTGTAAAAGTTAAAGTAGGACTCAGTTTAATTCTGAACTAAATGTCCATTGCCTTACAAAACATATTCATTATTGTTCCTAATGACAAGCTCTAGTTACTGTTTTACTTTAAATGTAAAAAGTATGAATTTTTGACATCCAAATATTTATTTGAATGAAACATGGTAACCGACCAAATGTCCTGAGGAGCAGATGTGCAAAAGATTGATTTTCTATACAAATATGGACAGTGACATTAGCATTCTGATTGGTCTCAAGATCTTTCAAACCACAGCATGTGTGTGAAGTAATGGATACTCACAGATCTGCTGCAGAGTGAAATCAGGGCTTCTTGATTGAAATTAAGCATGATCAGAAAAACTTAATACCAAACTATTGATTATCAGCACATCTAAATAATGACTATTTAACCTGTCCTGTACTTGAACCAAAACTAAACTGTTTCCTAGTTTAGTCATGCCTTGTTCTTAGTCATCCGAGTCTTGAACCTTTGCTTTGTTATATCGTCTTGTCTGTCACGCTGCCTGCCTATCGGAACTCTCGCCTGTCTGGATTATTCTTTCGTCTCGCGCTTCGGATAACGTTTGTGGTGGATTGACCCTCGCCCGTGTTACGGATTACTCTTTGTCTTGCTGTCTAAATACCTGTTTACCACTGTTTGACCCTACCTGCCTTGACCATGTCTTTGTCTCATCCTTAAAATAAAAGTATGCAATTGGATCCGCCCGCTTCACGCTTCATCTCTGCGCACTCCGTAACACATATCATTTATATTGTATAATTTTTTATCACATCTTGCCTCAGTGTCTTCAGCTGGCAATTTGGATCCTGAAGTAAATCACTGAGCTCCTTCACTCCTGTTTGCCCAGGATCATTTCCTGTGAGATCCAGCTCTATCAGGTGTGAAGGGTTTGATCTCAGAGCTGAAGCCAGAGCTTTATAACCTTCTTCAGTGATACTGCAGTCTGAAAGTCTAGAGGAGGACAAATACAATCTCAAATGTACACAAATACTCATTTAGTAAAAACAAGATTTAATTTTTCATATTGGGATATCTATAATTGTCTGTGCTGAAAAATGCAACATGTTTGCCAATATTTCTATAAATGATTTTAGACAAAAGCATACTACTGATTTTTACTACTGTAAAATATAGTACTGACAGAAATTTTCTGTTCATTTTTTCAAACCTGAGTATCTGCAATGTGCACTGAGAGTTTCCCAGTAGAGTGGAGATTTCAGTCACTCCAGAGTTTCCTAGCTTATTTCCACTCAGATCCAGCTCTTTCAAATTTGAAGGATTTGAATTAAATGCTGAAGTCAGAGCAGCACAACCTTCTTCTGTAATACTGATGCAGTTAAACCTGTAGAACAGAAAAAAACAAATAAGCTACACATGCAATCATGCAACTAGTAGCTTTGGCTATAACAATAACGATTTGGCTATAACGATTTTTTTTTAATAGTTGGCTTTTGATTTACACACTGACTAAAATACTTACGTCAGCTTTTTTAGTGTACAGTGTTCATTCTTGAACAATGTTGAGAAAATTTTCATTCCTGTGTTCCTGAGTTTAGTCCCACTAAGATTCAGCTCTGTCAGATTTGAAGGGTTTGAATTTAAAGCTGTAGTCAGAACACGACAATCTTCTTCTGTGATATCGCTGTTATTCAGACTGTGTTAACAGAAAACACAGATACAATTAAAAAACAGTTTCAACTAAATATTTACCAAGAATAAAAGTCAACAATATATAAAACACACAGAGTAGCCAGTTCAAAAGTGTTAAAAATTTCTTATAATAGTGATAAAACTTACATTAGTGAGTTGAGTTTGCAGTGGTTGTCCTGCAGTACCATAGCAAGTTTCTTCAATCCTGAGAGTCCTAGTTTACTTTTACCCAGGTTCAGCTCTCTCAGCAGTAACAGGTTTTCACCCAAAACCCTGTTCACATCCTGACAGGCTTCATCTGTAGCAGGACCCAAAAACCTGCAGAACAGATAATGAAGCAGGATTCAATTAAACTAAACTTGGTGTAATAAAAATAGCATCTGATTCTGATGGGAAATAGTGAGAAATGGTTTATATTGAATTTACCTCAGCACAAAATATTGCTTTAGTGAAGTAATATTTTTATTAATAATTCAACAGAATGTCACTTGTTTTGTATAATTTCATTAAATCTCACCTCAGTGTCTTCAGTTGACAGTTTGGATCCTGTAGTAAATCATTGAGCTCCTTCACTCCTGATTGTCCAGGATCATTTCCTGTGAGATCCAGCTCTAACAGGTATAAAGGGTTTGATCTCAGAGCTGAAGCCAGAGCTTTATAACCTTCCTCAGTAATACTGCAGTTCGAAAGTCTGCAGAAAGACAAACAACAAAGTAAAAAACAAAGATCAAGACATGACTTCATTAGTATATTTCCCAGCACCTCAAAAATGCAAACTGTTTGTCAATACTTTATAAACTGACTTGTTCCTTGTTACACAAAGCCAGTTTACAGACCAGATGGAGCTTTAGCCTTACAATGATTCATGTTTAAATTAAAATTCACACCTGAGTATCTGTAGCTTGCATTGTGAATTTCTCAGCAGACTGGAGATTTCAGTTACTCCTGAGTTTCCTAGTTGATTCTCACTCAGATCCAGCTCTCTGAGGTTTGAATTAACTGCTGATGCCAGAGCAGCACAACCTTCATCTGTAATACTGATGCAGTTTAACCTGTTGAACAAAAAAAAAAAAAATAGCTATGTATACACACAATTATGCAACTAAATGCTTTAACTGCTACTTTATAGCTACTTATATATATATATAAAAGATATTATTTACAGTAAAACACAAGCCTAAACGTCAGTCCACAAAAATGTTGGAAATTCCACAAAAGTACAGCTAAGTGAACCTTCCAAATGCATGTTAGAAGCAGAGTAATTAACAGGATCCACTTTTAAAATACTTACTTCACTGTTTCCAATCTACACTGTACATTTTTCAACAGAGTCAAAATGATCTTCATTCCTGCGTTTCCTAATTTATTCATACTCAGATCCAGCTCTTTCAGATTTGATGGATTTGAATTTAAAGCTGCAGCCAGAACACGACAACCTTCTTCTGTGATACTGCTATTATTCAGACTGCAAAAAGAGAAAACAGATTCAGTTTCATCTTAATATTTCCCAGTATGTATTAGTTGACAATTGAAAATTACGGACGGGGATGATGATCACAATTACAAAAGTCCCATATGTCCTTTCAGTTGGCACTCTATTATAAAAGATGGATAAAACACACCTTGCAGCAAGATTTAAAGGAGAAGTCCACTTCCAGAACAAAAATTTACAGATAATGTATTCACCCCCTTGTCATCTAAGATGTTCATGTCTCTCTTTTTTCAGTCGTGAAGAAATTTTTCTCCTTATAATGGACTGCTAAGGTTCCCCCTAGTTTGAACTTCCAAAATGCAGTTTAAATGCGGCTTCAAACAATCCCAAATTTGGTTGTAAACGATCCCAGCCGAGGAAGAAGGGTCTTATCTAGCAAAACGATTGGTTATTTTCATTTTAAAAAATACAATTTATATACTTTTTAATCTTGTCTTGCTCTGCCTGAACTCTGTGTATTCTGGCTCAAGACATGTCGAAAAACTCCAATCGTATTTTCTCCCTCAACTTCAAAAATCATTTCAAAATCATCCTACTGTCAGGATTGTGTTTGGTTTTGTTTGGTTTTTCCTTGTGTTTTTCCCCAGTGTTTCTAGTTCTTTTGGTTTGTTCCTTTTGCTCCCCCTTTTGGTTTAGCGTATTGGTTCAGTCTTGCCCATATTTGTACTTCCCCTCGTTATCTTGTTTGTAACCACACCCCTGTTTTCCGTGTATATAATGTTCTTTGATCCTCACTCCCCTTGTCGGTGATTATATTGTCTTTAGTGTTCTTCCGTTCGTCGTGGTTGCTGGTTTCCTGAGTTTCCCTGAGTTTGTGTTCATTTGGATTATTTAATAAAGCTGCATTTGTTGGATCTCCGCTCTCCTCCTGCGTTATTCCCCGCACACGACGACACACACCTGTGACAGAATCACCGACCCCAAAAAATTTAAAGGATGACCTGGGCTGAGGACCTCCTCCTAAACCTGCAACAAGGTGAGCGTTCGCTGGAGGAATATGTGGAGGAGTTTTTGAGAGTTTACCATCTGGTGAGATGAAGCAACAAGATGGTTAATGCATGTTTCCAGATGGGACTCAAAGATGATAATTTGTTTCAACTGATAAGTCCTAATGATTGCTACCGTCCTGTAGCAGATTTTATAAATTTTGTTCTTGATTTATGTGGTTCCTCATTCCAAGTCATGGTGGAGGATGGTAATCCTCCTCCCATCTGGAAACATGTAGTCGCCCCATCTCACCAACAGCCAGAGCCCTCCGCATATCACTCCAGCGACCTCACACCCTCCTTGTCTCCTGCGGGTCCCCAAGTCTGCCATAGCTCCACCGCTGTCCTCAGCCCGATGCGGCCGGCCTCATCCCCGCACTCTAATCTGCCGGCCACCGCCCAGAGCCCAGTCCCACAGGCCCACACACTCAAGATGGCCGCCGCCACGCCAGAGTCTGCACGTAAAATGGCCGCCGCCACGCCAGAGTCTGCAAGCAAGATGGCTGCCGCCACGCCAGAGTCTGCGGCTTCTGAGTCCAGCCTAGTTGCAGCTGTGTTCCCCGAGGCAAGTCAAGTTTCCGAGTCTAGTCAAGTTGCAGCTGTGTTCCCCGAGTCAAGTCAATTTGCAGCCGCATTTCCAGGAGCAAGTCCAGAGTTTCGAGTTCAGTCAGAAGAGTTGCAGCTGTGTTCCCCGAGTCAGTCAAGTTTCTGAGTCCATTCAAGTTGCAGCTGTGTCTCCTGAGTCAAGTCAAGTTACAGCTGCGGTTCCTGAGTTAAGTCAAGTTTCTGAGTCACGTCAAGTTGCAGCTGCAGCTACTGAGTCAAGTCAAGCGGCTGAGTCAAGTCAAGCGGCCTGCACATTAGTCAAGCGGCTGCATTCAGGAGTCCAACTGGCTGAGTCAGGAATCAGCCTGGCTGAGTCAGAAGTCCAGTCGAGTCAAGCGGCTGAGTCGAGTCGAGTCAAGCGGCTGAGTCAAGTCAAGCGGCTGAGTCAAGTCAAGCTACCGCGGAGCACACCTCCGAACCCGAACAGCCTCCAGCGCGCACCCCAGAGCCTGAGCTGCCTCCAGCGCACCCTCCAAAGGCAGAGCTCACGTCTAATGTCAAGACCGCTCCAGAAACCTCGCCTGCCGGAGAAGCCGCGCCAATGCCTCCAACGGTGTCAGCTTTGGCTGTGGAACCGATTATGGTGGCGGCGTTTATCTCTGAACTCTCTGCTTCTCCCCTTTCTCTGTCCACCTCCTCTATCCCTTCTCTCTCCAGGTCCCTGTCCGTGACGCGGTTGCCCATACAGCCCTGGAGAGCTCCAGTGCGCCCTCCACCGCGCCCTCCTGAGCCGGCGCCTCCTCCAGCGCGCCCTCCAGAGCCGGAGCTCTGCCCAGCGCGCCCTCCAGAGCCGGAGCTCTGCCCAGCTCGCCCTCCAGAGCCGGAGCTCTGCCCAGCTCACCCTCCAGAGCCGGAGCTCTATCCAGCTAGCCCTCCTGAGTCTGCTTCTCCTTCAGCGCGCCCTCCTGAGCCAGCACCTCATCCAACGCTCCCTAGAACTGGCAAAACCGTAAATTCCCAAGAAAATTTTGGGGCTACTCCCCTGTTCAGCCATGGCCTCCTGGACTGTTTACCCGGCCATGGCTTCCCGAATCCCCAGACCCGCCATGGCCTCCTGGACTGTTTACCCGGCCATGGCTCCCGTGACCATCCCCGTCATCCCCGGACCCGCCTAATGGCCTAATGAACTGTGTGCTCGGCCATGGCGCCCTGAACACCCCGATCCGCCATGGCCCAATGGACTGTGTGATCCGCCATGGCCCCCTGAGCTCCCTGATCCGCCCTGGAGGCCGTCCCTATATCCTGTGTCCCTGCCTACCGGCCTCCAGAGCGCCCACCCTCCCACCCCAGTGTGTGTTACGGCGCGAGTCGTGCCTTATAAGAGGGGGGTAATGTCAGGATTGTGTTTGGTTTTGTCTGGTTTTTCCTTGTGTTTTTCCCCAGTGTTTCTAGTTCTTTTGGTTTGTTCCTTTTGCTCCCCCTTTTGGTTTAGCGTATTGATTTAGTCTTGCCCATATTTGTACTTCCCCTCGTTATCTTGTTTGTAACCACACCCCTGTTTTCCGTGTATATAATGTTCTTTGGTCCTCACTCCCCTTGTCGGTGATTATATTGTCTTTAGTGTTCTTCCGTTCGTCGTGTTTGCTGGTTTCCTGAGTTTCCCTGAGTTTGTGTTCATTTGGATTATTTAATAAAGCTGCATTTGTTGGATCTCCACTCTCCTCCTGCGTTATTCCCCGCACACGACGACACATACCGTGACACCTACATTGCTGCAGAGCTACCAACTCAAAGTGAACATGCAAAGAAGATCAAACACCCTTAACAAAAAATGTAAAACAGCAATATAGGACGATTTTGAAGTTGAGGGAGAATATGAGATGGGAGTTTTTCGACATACCCTAACTGTATTGAACCGGAAAAAAACAGTCCAGGCAGAGTAAGACAAGACATTGGACATTAAAAATTATATTATTATTATTATGAAAATAACTGATTGTTTTGCTAGGTAAGACCCTTCTTCCTTGGCTGGGATAATTTACAACAGCATTTGGGATTGTTTGAAGCTACATTTTGGAAGTTCAAACTCGGGACACCATAGCAGTCTACCACATGGAGAAAAACGCTGAAATGCTTTCCTCAAAAAACAATTTCTTTACGACTGAAGAAAGAAAGACATGAACATCTTGAATGACAAGGGGTGAGTACATTATATGTAAATCTTTGTTTTGGAAGTGGTCTTCTCCTTTAAGTGTCATTGTAACAAAGGTAAATAACAACAACAACAACTAAACTTACATTAGTGTGTTGAGTTTACAGTGTTTATCCTGCAGTAGAGCAGCGATCTGATTCACTCGTGTGTCTCCTAGTTCACATTCACTCAGATTCAGATATCTAAGGAATAATGGGTTTTTACCCACAATTCCAGTCACATACTGACATGCTTCATCTGCAGCAGGACCCAAAAACCTACAGAAGGGAAGATGAAGCAGGATTCAATTCCGTTTTCTACTAAAAAATGGCATCTGATTCTGAAGCGCTGTGAAGGGGTTTGTCTTAGATTTACATTACTGCAACAAATTGTATTACACACAAACTTTAATAAATAATTTACCTGCACATTATTTATTTTGTATTACTTCATCACATCTCACCTTAGTGTCTTCAGTTGACAGTTTGGATCCAGTAGTAAATCATCAAGCTCTTTCACTCCTGATTGTCCAGGATCATTTCCTGTGAGATCCAGCTCTATCAGGTGTGAAGGGTTTGATCTCAGAGCTGATGCCAGAGCTTTATAACCTTCTTCAGTGATACTGCAGTCTGAAAGTCTACAGAACAGGTTTTGTTACAATCAAATGTAATACATAATTAATGTTACTACAAAAAGATTTAATATAAAAAAATGTCTAATGTACAGTGCCTTGAGAAAGTAGCCTTATTTTAAACTGCTTTAAATTGCTTTTTCTCCACATCAATCTACACTCCATACACCATAATGTCAAAGCACAAAACTGGTTTGTAACAACTTTATTTAGATATAAAATTTATTATATATATATATATATATATATATATATATATATATATATATATAAAACTTAAATGATTCCATTGCATAAGTATTCATACCCTTTTATGGGACACTTGAAATTTAGCTCAGGAGCATTCATATCACTTGTAGATGTTACTACACTTAGAGTGGAGTTATCCTGTGGCATTCATTTGAGTATGTAGCCTCCATTTTCCATAGTGGAAGATGAGCAATTGATGGAGAAGGGACTTGGTTAGACTGGTGACCAAGAAGCTGATGGTCACTCTAGTTGAGCTCCATGATCGTATGTGGAGATAAGAGAAACCTATAGAAGGACAAACATCACTGCAACACTCCACCAATCTGGGCTTTATGGTAGTGTAGCCAAACTCAATCCCCTCCTCAGTTAAGACACATAAAAACCCACTTGGAATTTGTAACAAATTACCTAAAAATCTCTTAGATTGTAAGAAACAAGATTCTCTGGTTTGATGAACCTCAATTCCAAGCATCATGTTTGGAGGAAAGCAGGCAATGCTCATCACCTGCAGAGCACCATCCCAAAAGTAGAAGGAAAGCTCAACACAGCAAAACAGGAAGCCTTAATGAAAGCTAGGGCTTGGCGATAATTCGATAATGATAATTTTCTTGATATAATTTTCCTCGATAAAACGATATGAGGAGTTCGATAAATCTTCGATATAACTTTTATGTGCCAAAAGCGAAACGAAACAGCGCAACTCATTTGAATCGTGCCACACGGACCCTTTATCCGCTCGGACCAAAGTTTAAACTGCCACCCTGCGTGAGCTTACTACAGAAGATGCATTTATTATCTCGATGCGGCATGGACACATCTGGAAAAACCCAGCGCGTTGCACCGCATGCACATCCCTTCCGTTATGAACTTGAACGCGCAAAGACACAATATGGGAACGGCTCCGTCATGCGAGCACTAAACAGCACTTTGAGATCCAGTGTGAAACACTTGAATTCTGCGATGAACACAAATGACTCTGTGATTCAAACTAGTTTAAAGCTGTGTGCAATGAGACAGTCAGAAGGCTTTTCAGTCTACACATCGCCATCATTTACCATGGATTTACTGTAGTAACACTCACTGCACCATGGTATTGTGGCAGCAATGTGGGATATTCACGTTGAATTTTATTACAGGAGTAATGGTATATAATTATAGTATGTATGTATTTGTGATTAAGCTATAGCATGTGTCCATTTATACTGAATGTTTTTAGACTACCGTTTTTCATACAAATAGGCTACCTATAAAACCATGTAGTTATATTTTTACCATGGTATTGAGGTACAATTATGTGTGGTTTTAACTGTGTTTATCATGATTTAAAATGTATGCTTGCTACTATAGGAGACCAATGCTTAATTAAAAAAACAAAAAACAAAAAAAAAACGGTCAGAATAAATTTAACCATATAAAACTGAGGTTGCTACAATTTTTACAGATGTTACTGATTGATAATGAACAAAAATGACCTCTGCATCCTCAAGCTACTATCAAATGTGCATTTCTAAGAGACAAAAAAAGTGATATTACTATTATTATTATTATTATCATTATCATTATCATTATCAGACAACCCAAACCTTTTTCTTGATTGGAAACAATATAACTCATTAGAACATGCAGAAATTATTTTTTCTATTTAGATATTTATTTTGTTAAGAAAAATTAATTGTCTGGCTCCAACAACTTCCACCAGAGCATTCAGAACCTCAGACTGGGCAGAAGGTTTACCTTACAACAGGACAATAACGCTAGGCACAGAGCAAGAGTGGCTTATATACAACTCATCCCATCCAAGCTGATAGAGTGCTTCAGATAAGTACTGATTTACGGGTTTGAATACTTATGCAATGTAATTATTTCCAAGTTTTAAGTTTAAGACATTTGGAAAGTTGTCACAAATCGAAAAAAAAAAGAAGTAATTTAAAGTGGTTTAACATAAGGCTGCAACATAAAACATAGAAAACATGAAGGGGTATGAATATTTTCGCAAAGCACAGTATTTTGTTTATTCTTTCCTCTTCTGGTCAGAGGAGAAAAAACATGATTCATCATCTGACACAAGCATGTTTTTCCCTCTTATTTTGTTTACTACAGTAATTTGTCTTTGATCAAAATAAATAATCATTAAAACTCAAAAGAGTTATTGTTACTATTAAAATCAAACCGTGTTTCACCTGAGTTTCTTCAGTGTGCAATTTGTATTTTCTAATCCGTTCTGGATTTTTTTCACTCCTGAATCCTGCAGATTATTGTTGCTAATGTCAAGCTCTTTCAGGCTGTGGTTTGATGTCAAGACTCTAGCGAGAGCTGAACAAGTTTCCTCTATTAGACCACAATCACGCAGCCTAAAATGTTGAACAGGAGAGGGAGAATTTACATACACAAAGTGCTTCATTCCAACAATCCAACATAAAACTACATTAAAAATACCCACTGTAGTGTGTTGAGCTGACAGTGTTTATCCTGCAGTAGAGCAGCGATCTGATTCACTCGTGTGTCTACTAGTTTATGTCCACTCAGATTCAGCTCCCTCAGGAGTAACAGGTTTATACCCACAACTCCTGTCACATACTGACAGGCTTCTTCTGCATCAGGACTCAAAAACCTGCAGAAGAGATAATGAAGTAGGATATAATTTAACTCCCAAAATTGAATTTACTTTAATGCAGCAGGTTTGCATTAGTGAAATAATATTTCTATAAACAATTCACCTCCATTTTTCATTTATTTTGTATTATTTTATCACGTCTCACCTCAATGTCTTCAGTTGACAGTTTGGATCCTGTAGTAAATCATTGAGCTCCTTCACTCCTGATTGTCCAGGATCATTTCCTGTGAGATCCAGCTCTATCAGGTGTGAAGGGTTTGATCTCAGAGCTAAAGCCAGAGCTTTATAACCTTCTTCAGTAATACCGCAGCCAGAGAGTCTAGAGCCAGAATGAAAATGTAAAATTCAACTGATTAATTAATGATGCAATTTACTTTAACTCTTTTAACACTGCCAGCATTTTTGATCATTTTCACTAAAATTGCATGTCCCCCAGAATATTTTGTTGTATAACAAATATGTATCTGGACATGCAATACATCAAAATAAATAACAGAGCTACTTTTAAACAAACTACAAATACATATATATATATATATATATAGCGCCACTGACAATATACCAGTGAAAACACAGAACGCTGTAAAATCTCATATTTAGCCAGAAGCATTTTGTCATGTAACTTGTCGATGGTGGGGAAAGAGTTAACAATGTTAATCCCTAAAGTGATCTTCTACAATAAATTCTACAATGAAAAGTACAAACTTATAGCCAAATACATACTAAAAAATACAAAAGGCCCAGAGACCTTTAGAATGTTAGACATCAACTCACCTGATAATCTCCAGTGATCTTATATTCACTTACAATGTTTCAATTGTCTAAAACTCTATAGGTGTGAAAGTCTTTCATCTGAATGATCCACAACATATAAGCAACTCTACATCTAAATAGTTGAAAAATGTAAACGAAATTTAAGTTTTGGAATGGCCTAATTAAAGTCCACACTTAAGGACCAGAACATACGATTTTTGTTGGAAAGCAAACAAATTTCACTGAGCTAAAACAGTTAAGCCTTCTTTTCTGTAGATTCTTTAACTAGCTCAAAGTGAATAAATGCATCTGACTCAATTCTAGCAACTAATGGTTGCCTAAATATATAAATATACAAACAAAAGCAAAATAGAATATTAACTTGGAACAATGTCTATATCTAAAGGATCTATATCTATAGAGTCTTCTATATCTAATTACTCGTTGGATATATAGGTGATTTAGATTATAGTACTGATAAAAGCTCACAGTTGCTTTTAGTGTATATTAGGAAAATTTGCTTTTCAACATCTTGATAATGAAAGTTAGACATTATGAGTCAAACAAAAGAAGATTTAAATGAATAATTTTGCATAATGCCCATATTATTTAGTAATCTGTGAAATTAATAATTTGTCTATTTAATGTACATTTTGAAAGGAATATGTAAAACAAAATCACAATCTTTAGGTTTGGTTGAGATCGTTTTTTTGGTGGTTATCACAACTTACCTCAGTATCTCCAGTTCACACTTTATGTTCTCCAGTCCAGTGCAGAGCAGTTTCACTCCTGAATCTTGCAGATTATTATTGTTCATGTTGAGCTCTTTCAGATTGGTATCTGAACCAAGAATTGTAGCCAGAGCTGAACAGCTTCTGTCTGTTAAGTCACAATCATTCAGTCTACAAGGAAAACAATTCACATTAAATTGAATACATACAGTATAATACAGTAAAATGCATGAACTAAATACAAATATTAAATGTATTTTCCACCTACTCTTACTCTTATATGGTCAGTAAAATATTGTAAGATTGGTTGGCTAGACATCATTAGTATTTTTGATTAAGTGACAAATTATCACTTCCAATTATCAATCAATCAATCAATCAAAAAAAAAAAGACATTAGGAAGTAGAAGTTAACAATAACTTCATATTGGAGTGAAAATAACAATGGAACGATGTGTTTATAATAAATGTTGTTGTTCTTCTGTTGCTAACTAAACAGCTGCTAATTAACCAAATTGTATTAAATGACTTACAGAGCTCTTTTGGATGTTTTGATAACTGCTGATAGTCTAATGAGACACTCGTCTGATTTCTTGAATTTCTCAAGCTCAAACTCCTCCAGCTCCTCCTTTGATGTCAACAACACAAAGGCCACAGCAGACCACTGGGCAGGTGAAAGGTCAGCAGACGAGAGACTTCCTTTGTTGAGGTGGGTCTGAATTTCTTTCACCAGAGTTTGGTCATTCAGTTCATTCAGACAGTAGAACATATTGATGGATCTCTCTGGAGACAGATTAGCTTCAAATTTCTGCTTGATGTACTTAATGATTTCCTTTTTGATCTGGCCATTGTCATTTTGCTGTGTCAGCAGACCTTGTAAGAGTAGCCGATTGGACTGGATTGACAGACCAAGAAGAAAGCGAAGGAAAAGGTCCAGGTGTCCACTGTCACTCTCAAGTGCTTTGTCCACTGCAGTCTTGAGCAAAGCAATCATGGCTTCATTTTTGTTTTCCTGTTCAGTAGACTTATGAACAAACACACTTTTCTTGCTGATGTCTAGAAACAGATGTGCATAAAGGGCTGCAATAAACTCTTGAATGCTCAAGTGAACAAAGCAGTACATGGTACCAAGAATGATCCCTTTTTCCTCCTTAAAGATCTGGGTACACATGCCTGAATAGACTGACGCTTTGTAGACATCAATACCACAGGCTTCCAGGTCAATGTCATAGAAGATCACATTGTTTCTTTCCAGCTGATGAAATGCCAGTTTTCCCAGTGAAAGGATGGTGTCTTTATCCCAGGAAATATCTGGGGTGTATTCTCCATCATACTTTCTTCTGCTCTGCAGGATCTGAAAGCGGAGAAAGTGTGTGTACATTTGTGTCAGAGTCTTCGGAGTGTCTTCAGTATTTGATTCCTGCAGTGTTTTGGAGACATCATTAGCCTGACTGTTTTTCTGATCATTATTTGTTTTCATTTCCAAAATGTTCTTGAGAACAGTGGCTGAAATCCAGCAGAAGACTGGGATGTGGCACATTATAAAAAGACTCCTTGATTTTTTAACATGATCAATGATATATTTGGCCTGATTCTCATTTTTGAATCTTTTTCTGAAGTACTCCTCCTTTTGTGCATCATTGAATCCTCGTATCTCTGTCACCCGATCGATACATTCAGGTGGAATCTTACTGGCAGCTGCTGGTCTGGTGGTGATCCAGATGAGAGCAGAAGGAAACAGATTTCCTTTGATGAGGTTCGTAAGGAGAACATCCAGAGAGGCTGGTGACGATACATCAGACCACGTCTCATTACTCTCAAAATTCAGAGGAACACGAAACTCATCCAATCCATCAAGGATGAACAGGACTTTGTATTTATTCCTCTTTGCAAGGTTCAGTCCTTTTGTCTCTGGGAAAAACTGAGTTATAAGGTCCATCAAACTTTGTTTTTCTTTATCCTTTAAGTTCATCTCTCTGAATGGAAGAGGAATTATGAAGCTGATATCTTGATTTTCTTTTCCTTCAGCCCAATCCAGAACAAACTTTTGCACAGAGACTGATTTTCCAATGCCAGCAACTCCTTTTGTCAGTACAGTTTTGATCTTCTTACCTTCTCCAGGTTGAAATAAATTTGTGCATTCAATCTGTGTCTCTGATTCATGACGCCTGGAAGTAACTTCAATCTGTCTTACCTCATGTTCAGTATTGACCTGTTCAGTACAACCCTGAGTGATATAGAGATCTGTGTAGATGTTATTCAGAAGCGTAGCGTCACCTTGCTTAGCAATTCCTTCAAATACACATTGATACTTTTTCTTTAGGTTTGATTTAAGATGAATGAAGACCAGCTTATCTAAACACAGGAAGAAAAATATAGTTTCATTAAAATGTTCTACATGTATAAGTGACAATCTGACAGTCTATCTTCATAAGACTCTTACCTTCTATAGTATTAGCAGCTTCATCTTGCTTCATCTCTCTCAGGAAGTAGAGTGTGAGATCAAGAGCTGCTTCTTTGATCCTGCACATGTCCTCTGTTTCTCTCACAAAGTATTGTGTGTTTTCCTTTTTTAATATTTTCTTAAACTTTTCCAGCTCATACTTCAAAAATGTTATCATTTTGTTCTCAAGATCCTAAAAATAAGCAAGAAAAAGAAAATTCATTCATAGAATTAAACGAACTGCATGTTCACATATCAAAGATGCTTAAAATATGAATAATTTAGAATAAATGTCCAAATGTCATCTAGAAGAAATTTATTTTAAACTACAATCATCATTATAAAACCTATTTGTTTGCCATAAATATTTTTAAAAATACAAATTTCTTTCCTACCTGGAATATAGTGTGGAGATTTTTTCTGAACTTCTCGTGAATTTTTGTGTCTGATTTTTCATGTTGAACCCTGTCAGCAAAATAAATCTGGCCATTGATCACGTTAAACAAAGTAAAGAATAATTAGAATTACCAACAGGGTTTTATTTCTGGAAGGACTTGAGGATTTTTTTAACTCAGCATTTAGGTACAATGTAAGTTCTTATTACAGGTACTGAATTTTGCTTCCAAAAAATTGACAAAATGATTCATACTTTCATTAATATATATATATATATATATATATATATATAGGTGTGGCATATCAAGATGCTGATTAGACAACATGATTATTGCACAGGTGTGCCTTAGGCTGGTCATAATAAAAGGCCACTCTAAAATGTGCGGTTTTATTACAAAGCACAATGCCAAAATGCTGACTGGAGGAATGTCCACCAGAGCTGTTGCCCATGAATTGAATGTTCATTTCTCTACCATAAGCCAAAGTCTCCAAAGGTGTTTTAGAGAATTTGGCAGTACATCCATCTGGCCTCAAAACCACAGACCACGTGTAACCACAACAGCCCAGGACCACCACATCCAGCATCTTCACCTCCAAGATCGTCCAAGACCAGCCACCCAGACAGCTGCTGCAACAATCAATTTGCATAACCAAAGAATTTCTGCACAAACTGTCAGAAACCATCTCAGAGAAGCTCATCTACATGCTTGTCGTCCTCATCAGGGTCTCGACATGACTGCAACTCATCGCCGTAACTGACTTGAGTGGGCAAATGCTCATATTCAATGGTATCTGGCACTTTGGAGAGGTGTTCTCTTCACGGATGAATCCCGGTTTTCACAGTACAGGGCAGATGGCAGACAGCATGTATGGCGTTGTGTGGGTGAGTGGTTTGCTGATGTCAGTGTTGTGGATTGAGTGGCCCATGGTGGCGGTGGGGTTATGGTATGGTCAGGCGTATGTTATGGACAATGAAAAAAGGTGTATTTTATTGATGGCATTTTGAATGCTCAGAGATACCGTGATGAGATCCTGAGGCCCATTGTTGTGCCATTAATCCACGACCATCACCTCATGTTGCAGCATGATAATGCACGGCTCCATGTTGCAAAGATCTGTACACAGTTGCTGGAAACTGAAAACATCCCAGTTCTTGCATGGCCAGCATACTCACCGGACATGTCACCCATTGAGTATGTTTGGGATGCTCTGGATCGGCGTATACGACAGCGTGTTCCAGTTCAGGCCAATATCCAGCAACTTTGCACAGCCATTGAAGTGGAGTGGACCAACATTCCACAGGCCACAATCAACAACCTGATCAACTCTATGCAAAGGAGATGTGTTGCACTGAATGAGGCAAATGGTGGTCACACCAGATACTGACTGGTTTTCGGACCAGTACATAGTACATAGTAGTTCAAAACACTTACAGCAAAATAAAGTGGGTCCACCTTCTAATCCAAGTAGGCTACAGGTTACTAGTGTATAGGCATAACCATTTTAAGATATTTCTATAGTATTTTATAGTTAACTGATAGGTCTTGCTTTGCTTCTATATATATTTTTGTGGTGTTTTATTCTTAAATATCATTATTTATGTATTTGCATATTTAAAAGTCATAATTACCATGGAATTGTGCACAAGTCCATCATATAATTTGCTTCGTAAGCATATTTTATTATTCACCTGACTGAAATGCCACTGGTTCATGTAATAGTAACATAGACCTTAGTAGTATTTTAAATAACGTAATGTAAAGCCTGTAAACATCTATTACACATACTTTTTGCTATCTCTGGCGAAACCTGAAGTGTCCATGCACACACTCACTAGATTTAAAATCCAGCATGGCCAACATTCACAAATAGCTAACTGTATAATTGGAATGAAGCTCCAGACCATGTTCATTATACAGAAGCAGCTTGCCAGAAATTGTTTTGTGATTTATTGTTTTATTTAGTACTATCATATACACCAGAGTGGGGAAATTAGCTAATGCAATGATATAATGCAAAACACATGAAATACCTTTTGTTTGGTGATGTTTTTTTCTCACTGAGGGCTGTTGGTTCAAATTTTGATGAGTCACTCGACACAGAGCTGGACACATGTGAGCCTGAACTTATACTAATGACAAAAAGAACACAGAAAAATGTTTTACTACAGGACACGACTCATGTCTGATAGCTGCATGTACTTTCGCTCTTTTGTCCCCCACAGAAATGCTTATTTTTTTGTTTACTGAAGAAAATTGAGAACAGCAATGCCCTGGCAACAAAGCTCTGTTGCTTCAATTAAATTAGGTTTATCCAGTTTTTAACATCTGTCAATGAATGTTTGATTTAAAAACAATGTCAAACAACAGTGTCAATAAATTAACTGTCCTGAATTGAGTCTCACAAGATTCACTGCGTTTGACTGCATCTGCTTTCATTTTTACTACACAAGAAATTGGTGAAAATAAGTTCTGAACAGTCACATCATCAGTGTTGCTCATATTTGATTAATGACCTAGAAATAGTGCACAACTGCACAAACCCAGATTTCTAATGTGGACTCTACAGCATATTCTGTCTGAACTGCTAGAATAAAATATAGCCTTTGCTTTGTCTTTGACAACTACTAATGTTGGAGAAACTTACAAAATTCCTTTTTGGTAGGTGATGGTGTTTTCTCAATAAGGCCTCGTATTGTTTTATTTAGTCACGTTCTATCATATACACCACAGCTGAGAAACTGGTTAATGCAATAGCATAATGCAAAACACATGAAATACCTTTTGGTTGGTGATGTTTTCTCACTGAAGTTCGGTGGTTTTCCTTTTGACCGGTCACTCTTCACAGACACAGAGCTGGATACATGTGAGCCTGATCTGACACTAATACCACAAAGAACAGAAAGAAAAATGCTTTGCTACAGAAGGTTTTCATGTTTTCATGATATCTGCACATGCTCTCGCTATCTTGTCCTACACAGAAATGTGCATTTGCAACCGCAGTTGTGTTTGTGAATTCAGAATTCTCCTGGCAATAAAGACGCAGTACACTGTCATAGACTTTACAGTGCTGTTTTGGTCAGTTAACCTCTTGAGCATCAGTGGAAGAAAGATCTACTTTGCAATTAGTCACATGACCATTGTCACTCATATTTGATTGACCTAGAAATAGTGGAAAATTTCTTTTATCATAACATTTGTTCAAAAAATGTTAATGAAAAAGAAAATCCAGCTTACACTGACAACTACTAATGTTGGAGAAACATGCAAAATTCCTTTTTGGTAAGTGATGGTGTTTTCTCAGTGAAGTCTGGTATTGTTTTATTTAGTCACGTTCTATCATATACACCACAGTTGAGAAACTGGTTAATGCAATAGTATAATGCAAAACACATGAAATACCTTTTGGTTGGTGATGTTTTCTCACTGAAGTTCGGTGGTTTTCCTTTTGACCGGTCACTCTTCACAGACACAGAGCTGGATACATGTGAGCCTGATCTGACACTAATACCACAAAGAACAGAAAGAAAAATGCTTTGCTACAGAAGGTTTTCATGTTTTCATGATATCTGCACATGCTCTCGCTATCTTGTCCTACACAGAAATGTGCATTTGCAACCGCAGTTGTGTTTGTGAATTCAGAATTCTCCTGGCAATAAAGACGCAGTACACTGTCATAGACTTTACAGTGCTGTTTTGGTCAGTTAACCTCTTGAGCATCAGTGGAAGAAAGATCTACTTTGCAATTAGTCACATGATCATTGTCCCTCATATTTGATTGACCTAGAAATAGTGGAAAATTTCTTTTATCATAACATTTGTTCAAAAAATGTTAATGAAAAAGAAAATCTAGCTTACACTGACAACTACTAATGTTGGAGAAACATGCAAAATTCCTTTTTGGTAAGTGATGGTGTTTTCTCAGTGAAGTCTGGTATTGTTTTATTTAGTCACGTTCTATCATATACACCACAGTTGAGAAACTGGTTAATGCAATAGTATAATGCAAAACACATGAAATACCTTTTGGTTGGTGATGTTTTCTCACTGAAGTTCGGTGGTTTTCCTTTTGACCGGTCACTCTTCACAGACACAGAGCTGGATACATGTGAGCCTGATCTGACACTAATACCACAAAGAACAGAAAGAAAAATGCTTTGCTACAGAAGGTTTTCATGTTTTCATGATATCTGCACATGCTCTCGCTATCTTGTCCTACACAGAAATGTGCATTTGCAACCGCAGTTGTGTTTGTGAATTCAGAATTCTCCTGGCAATAAAGACGCAGTACACTGTCATAGACTTTACAGTGCTGTTTTGGTCAGTTAACCTCTTGAGCATCAGTGGAAGAAAGATCTACTTTGCAATTAGTCACATGATCATTGTCACTCATATTTGATTGACCTAGAAATAGTGGAAAATTTCTTTTATCATAACATTTGTTCAAAAAATGTTAATGAAAAAGAAAATCCAGCTTACACTGACAACTACTAATGTTGGAGAAACATGCAAAATTCCTTTTTGGTAAGTGATGGTGTTTTCTCAGTGAAGTCTGGTATTGTTTTATTTAGTCACGTTCTATCATATACACCACAGTTGAGAAACTGGTTAATGCAATAGTATAATGCAAAACACATGAAATACCTTTTGGTTGGTGATGTTTTCTCACTGAAGTTCGGTGGTTTTCCTTTTGACCGGTCACTCTTCACAGACACAGAGCTGGATACATGTGAGCCTGATCTGACACTAATACCACAAAGAACAGAAAGAAAAATGCTTTGCTACAGAAGGTTTTCATGTTTTCATGATATCTGCACATGCTCTCGCTATCTTGTCCTACACAGAAATGTGCATTTGCAACCGCAGTTGTGTTTGTGAATTCAGAATTCTCCTGGCAATAAAGACGCAGTACACTGTCATAGACTTTACAGTGCTGTTTTGGTCAGTTAACCTCTTGAGCATCAGTGGAAGAAAGATCTACTTTGCAATTAGTCACATGATCATTGTCCCTCATATGTGATTGACCTAGAAATAGTGGAAAATTTCTTTTATCATAACATTTGTTCAAAAAATGTTAATGAAAAAGAAAATCTAGCTTACACTGACAACTACTAATGTTGGAGAAACATGCAAAATTCCTTTTTGGTAAGTGATGGTGTTTTCTCAGTGAAGTCTGGTATTGTTTTATTTAGTCACGTTCTATCATATACACCACAGTTGAGAAACTGGTTAATGCAATAGTATAATGCAAAACACATGAAATACCTTTTGGTTGCTGATGTTTTCTCACTGAAGTTCGGTGGTTTTCCTTTTGACCAGTCACTCTTCACAGACACAGAGCTGGAAACATGTGAGCCTGATCTGACACTAATACCACAAAGAACAGAAAGAAAAATGCTTTACTACAGAAGGTTTTCATGTCTGATATCTGCACATGCTCTCGCTATCTTGTCCTACACAGAAATGCGCGTTTGCAACTGCAGTTGTGTTTGTGAATTCAGAATTCTCCTGGCAATAAAGCCGCAGTACACTGTCATAGACTTTACAGTGCTGCTTTGGTCAGTTAACCTCTTGAGCATCAGTGGAAGAAAGATCTACTTTACAATTAGTCACATGATCATTGTCCCTCATATTTGATTGACCTAGAAATAGTGGAAAATTTCTTTTATCATAACATTTGTTCAAAAAATGTTAATGAAAAAGAAAATCCAGCTTACACTGACAACTACTAATGTTGGAGAAGCATACAAAATTCATTTTTGGTAAGTGATGGTGTTTTCTCAATGAAGTCTGGTATTGTTTTATTTAGTCACGTTCTATCATATAGGACACAGCTGAGAAATGAGTTAATGCAATAGTATAATGCAAAACACATGAAATACCTTTTGGTCGGTGAAGTTTTCTCACTGAAGTTCGGTGGTTCTCCATTTGAGCAGTCACTCTTCACAGACACAGAGCTGGACATATGTGAGCCTGATCTTACACTAATAACACAAAAGCACAGAAAGAAAAATGCTTTACTACAGAGGGATTTTTAACCGCAGTTAGGTTTGTGAATTCAGGATTTGACCTTGTAGAATTTCTTTAAAAAAAATGTATCATAACATTTGTTCAAAAAATGTTCCTGAAAAATAAAATCCAGCTTACATATGGTTTGAAACCCAGATTTCTGATTCTCCACTGTTCCAATGTCTACTGAACAGCTAAAAACAACAAAAAAATGTAGTCTTTGCTAACCTACCTTTGACCAACTACTAAGGTGGAGAAACTAACAAAATACCTTTTGGTAGATGATGTTTTTTTCTCACTTAAGTTTGGTGGCAGACTTTGTTTTGAGCAGTCACTCTTCACAGACACAGAGCTGGACACATGTGAGCCTGAAATTACACTAATGACACAAAGAACAGAGAGAAAAACCACACCTTATTGTAGGAGGTTCCTCAGTAATGTCACACCCCAGGACTGTTTGTTGTGTTTTCATTCCCCATGTGCTCCATGACCTAGTTTTCCCAATTGTCTGATTGTGTCATGTTCAGGTGTGTCTTATCAATTATCTTAATATGCTTAAGTATTTAAAGTGTAGATTGTTCTATGCTCCTTCGTCTGGTGTTGTTGGTGTTATACATGTTTCTCCTGCCTGGTTTCTGCTTATTACCCTTCTGTGGATATATTAAAGACTGTTGTACTTTATCTTCTTCGTGTGCTACAGGATTTTTAAAATCTTAACCGATTATGAAATCTGGTTGCAGCGCACACATAAAGAGAATCTTTGCAGATTATCTTCCCTGAAATCTTAAACATGCACACACTACAAGATTTGAAATTTGTGGCGCATCACACACTAAGATATTATTACGATTATCAAGAGGGAGGGAGCGCCTCATGTTATCTTGCACAACACGCATCCCTGGCAGACTAGCCAGCAGTACTGTTTTTTTTTTTTAGCCCATATGATCTATATTTCATATATTTATGTAACACATATTCTACATTAAAATACATTTAGAATTAACAATGACTGCTGTACAAAGAGTAAAAAGAGTGTGGTCAGGTAAAACAGACAAGACGATGGTGGAAGATTTAGATTAGAAATGAAACGCAAAAGCTCATGTTTGGTAGAGTTTTTCATTTTGAAAAATGTGTTGACTTTTGCTGTTTATCTGTGGTGATTTTTTTTTTTTAAACATTTGTATCTTAATTATTCGGTTCTACAGTGTTGGCTGATTTTTACTTTATTTAAACTTTGTGTAATTTCTTTCTTATTCATTTTGCTAATAAATGTTCTACGTTTCTTATTTGGTTCCACAGTGTTTAAACTTTATGTAGCCTACGTTATTTGTTATTTTATATTGGCCTGGACATATAGCATGGTGTAAGCTATTTTTATTCGTTTTGTTAATAAAATCCCTAGCAGAAAATGCGGTCCCGCATTGGCTGTTGTGAACTGTGAACGTGTGATCTGTGAACTGTGAACGTCTCACATTACCAGATAATCCGTGCCGAACATCGGGACTGCTCGAGGTGCTCGACAAGATTTTTGCTCCGATTCTCGGGAGGGGAAAATCGGGGAAAAATCAGGCTAAAAATCCTATAAAACAGCTGCTGTACGGTCCATTGGATAGTGGAGATGGAAGAAACTGCTTCTTATGTTTTTGTAGAAACACTGTCTGTATAATATGTTGAAAACATACCACAACCACATGGAGCAAGGAAAGCTCTGGAGTGAAATTGTCTCAGTTTTCCAGAGTGCATAAAGCTGCTAGCATGCTAACTAACAGTTGTAAACATTAGTTGCTGAAATGAAATCAAATCTTTTGCGTAAGATCACGTGAGGTGCTCCCTCCGGCATGATAATCTTAATAATATCTTGTGATATGCCACAGTTTTCAAATCTTGTCGTGTGTGCATGTTTAAGATTTCAGGGAAGATAAACTGCAAAGATTCTCCTTATGTGTGCGTTGTAACCAGATTTCATAATCGGTTAGGGTTTTAAAAGTGCTGTAGTGTGAGCCTGGCCTAAGCCCGGCTTTAGGCCAAATTTTGTAACAAGGAAAAAATTGAATACAATAATTAAATATAGTATACAGTAAATGTGCATTTGTTCATGATATGGATCGACAGATGGTGTATACTGGATGTATATTTGGTTGTCTGATGTTTTTCCATGTTGAATTTATGCCCCTATAGTGGCTTTCTGTGTAGTTGAACTAATGGGAAGAAACTGCAATCAGAATTCATTATTTCGATAATTCAAGAGCGAAACAGATTACATGGCATGTCTTTCTGTGATTTATTGTTTTATTTAATCAGATTGTATTACATAAATTGCAATGCAGAAATTAGCTATCACACTATAAATGTAAAACAAATAAAGTACCTTTTAACAGATGACGATTTTTTCTTAGTTAAGTTCGGTCCTTCACCTTTTGACTGGTCACTCTTCACAGAAACAGGGCTCGACACACGTGAGCCTGATCTTACACTATAATGACACAAAGAACAGAGAGAAAAAAATTACCACAAGAGTTTCTTCAGTCTCATATGAAGACATTCGATGTTGCAAATGGAAATGCAATACATGTGACCTTTAACAATAACCGTGCTTTATTATTCTCATCTTAACCACAGGGAGAGAAATTGACCAAAATTCAGTAATGCTTTTGGACACATTTCTTAACTTTTTTGTGTTTGATATTTGATTTAATGAAAATCAAAATAATGTAACAATCTTGTCACACCATAGAGAATCAGTGGGATGGGATCAAGACGCTAATTCTAAAATTAAAATGGCATAGGAGTCTTAAATTATAATGTTTAGCTGTTATGTCCCTGTTGGGGTGCCTGGGTGTGCCTCTTATGCTCTTTTGCTGCGTTCACACCATATCGTAATTACCGTAATTTTGAGATGAAAACATGTGATGTTCTACTCGGAGCTGTTCATGTCCTCAGAATCAGAATTATGCTTTTCTACGGCAACACTATAAAGGCCTAAACAGAGCCTACATTGGTCAGGTGGTACAGCGGTCATGTGGTACAACTCATAGCTCTCAGAAGGCTCCCAGTTCACAAGTTGTAATTACGAGTTCTACAAGGACATGAAGGCTTGTTACAAGTTGGAATCTCGTAATTACGGGAATTCCGATATGGTGTGAATGCACCTTTTTTCCCTTGCTCTTTGTCATTTTTCTTAGGCTCACCCTTTCTGAGTTCCGGTTGGTTCAGGATACTGTCAGTCTTTATTAAAACCAGGATGATGTCAGCTTCTCCACTGCCAATTAATTTTTCCACCAGCATTTAATGTTTAATCTTTGGTGACAGTTTAATCCCTGTTATTATTTTGCTATTTATTCCCTTATTGTTTTTTGTTTTTTTTCCTTCTCTTTTTATTGTTTTGATGGCGTTTGCTCTGTCCAAGAAAAAAGCAGGTCAAATGTTATGTGACTTACACATGACCTACATAGTGCAATACGTAGGTAATTCAAGTGTTTGGACACCCCAGGTAAGAATGTGAATTCCACCTTTTATAAGTTTTGTTTGTTAGCTTGTAGCGGTGGCAGCCCCAAAGTTAAATTTTAAGGTAAGTAAGGGACATCCTTAATTAAATTGTTTGGGCACCAGACAAGGCAAAAATAAATTGCCAAGTCAAAAGAGTCATTACTATTTTTTATTTTTTATTTTTTTATCAATTCCCGGAAAAGCTCAAAATGAAACCACTAATACAAGCTTGAGTAAGGAAGTTTAGGGTGCTTGGTGCTGAAGAATTTACTTTTTTTTTTTTTTCTTTTCTTTTCTTTGGCATCTCCTGCATCCCCTTTTCTCATGACTTATTTATTTAATTTGTAAATATTAGTACATGTTCTGTTGATTTTTCATTGTTAACACTTTTGGTAATATACCTTTACTGTCACATATGTATAATAAAACACCTTTCTTTGGCATTACTTTGTGTAGTGCTGTCTCTTGCTATCATATTACTCCAAATTTTATCATCACCTTAACGTTAATACTTCTAACCCTAGATCAAATTTAGAGGTCATAACATTAGATAATTGCTAAGATGAGG
Organism: Labeo catla; assembly: GCA_012976165.1. Taxonomy (NCBI): domain Eukaryota; kingdom Metazoa; phylum Chordata; class Actinopteri; order Cypriniformes; family Cyprinidae; genus Labeo; species Labeo catla. The sequence goes on along the minus strand of VONZ01001279.1, from coordinate 43,447 downwards.
CTTGCCTTTAATTCAAAATTACAAGCTTAATTAATGCACAAAGACAGTAAAAGATGAGTAACATGATAGGTACTGGTTCTGCGTGATTCTTTAATGTAATCCTAAAATACAGGACAGAAACCTGCATGGATTGTCATCCTGTTCTGCTTTTTAACCTTAATGACAAAAGTCAAGATGCACCAATCTGATCTCATTATTTTTTGTTCTGCCACAATATAAACTGCCTTTCTATCATCAAGGTTAAAAAAAAAAAGCAGTTACCCTGCATTCCTCAACTGGACTCTAAACAAGTGGTTTTCATAACTACCATATTCATAAGTGTTTAACATAGTCTCTTCTAAACTGACTTAATCTACTAGACACAAACTAGACTCAGTTTAAAGTTTTTCCCCCTCCTCAGTGACATTTTGAAGAGGTATGAGCCCTATTTTTTTCCTTTTCTTTCTTTCTTTCTTTCTTTCAATCTGCAACGATAGTAGAACTGCACTCTTGTACTGACCATAAAGCAGTCTTACCTCTTTTTCCCCGAGAGACTCATCTTAGACGGAGAGTCCTTTCACTTCAGATCACTTCAGAATATTTAAATCACTCCTCACAACACAGGTCTCTATAACATTACTATGCAAACATTAAACAGTATTAAAACACCAAGAAAAAAAAGACAGTCCACATAGGCTATGTAGTTTTCTAATAGACACTAATTTATTCCGTTTTTATGAAATAAAATAATATTCTATTAGTCATATAGCGGCTGATTCGTAGATTTTTTTTTTTTTTAACAAACCCAAACACAGCAACATTTAGAAACTTAAAAAGTTTAACATTCGCACGGGTAACTCCTCTAACCAAAAGACTTGGTATAAAGTCGGTTTTATATACGCACATTCCGCGTTCTTTTGTAACTTTTGTAATTACATGTGCAAAGTCTTTTTCTTCAGTATTGTTTCAACAGCTTACTTACTTGCGAACGGCCACGTAGCGGGGTAAGCAAGCTAGGGACCGTCTAAAAAGTTGTTGTTGTTTTTTTCTTTGTGTGCAAACAGACAACTACAGTTCAGCCTACTACAGATGTACTAACAGATATCACTCACATTATCTATTATAATGCTGTGGATTTTTCCGTTAGCAACAATAAAACTGCATTATGATGGTGTTTAAAAATATTTATATATTTAGGAAACGAAAAATAATGAACGTGTACATGAACTGTAATTTGGTAACAATCCAGACAAGTGGAAAATCACGTGTAATCTCCTACACATAATCTATTCATACCTGTTTTGTGCATAAAGAAGAAAATCTAAGTTATTAAAACACTTTCGATTTGTGATTGCTGTTAAACACACCTGTGCGATCCTTCACAACTTTCCATCTTGGAAAAAAAAAAAAATCAAAATCCAGTTTAAATATTTTGACTGATCATGCCGATATCCTTACTTTGAATTGTTAAAGCTTAGTTTGCATCGCTTTAACTCTTTTTATTTCCTATCCACATAGCTAACCGTTATAGAAAGAATGCAATAGTATATTATTTCTTTGTTTAAAACCTAACACTAGGGAAAGCATAAATTATATATTTAGGTCTTCTTTATCACTAAAAAACAGAGATACTAGACATTAAAAATACTATTTTGTATTTTACAAACCTTTTTATTGAAATATGCATTCAATTTTATCATGTCCTCAGTGCAAAGTAATCAAATTCTACAATAAATATAAACCATGAAATGATAAAAACCTCAAAATATTTTGATGTTTCAAATGATGTTATAGACTGCTGAACTGCATCTGATCATACATATAAATGTCAAACTATAGTTGTTGTTTTTTTTGTTGTTTTTTTTTTATACAATTTTCTTCATTTACTGTGTCCCTAAAGTCATCTCCCACCCTGTTAGTATATTTCTCGCATACCAAAATAGACTACAATTCCATTAAGACCATTTTAGGAAGTGAGTTCCACCCTGGAACTATGTCAGATATGTTTTTACTTCTTTTTTTAACTTCTGGGTTGGCCTACAAAACAAGAAAAAACAACTATCCTTTGATGACCATGTGGTAGGAAGAGACCAATAAAACACATTTAATGCTACATAGACCTCAAAGAGGAAGAAAAGCTTTATTCACACAATCCATTCCATTACTTTTCTCTTTAATGTGCTTTATATTCAAATGTGGGCTTTGTTTATTAAGCCTGTTAGACTCAAAAATACCTTCGATATATATATATTTCTGAAATGAGGGTTATCAAATCCACAATGATGTTCTCTCATCCGCTGTGTGGTCTGTTCCTGTTTGTCCTTTGGAGTGAGTACCTCTCAATACTTTTACTCAGTAAATACTACAACAGCTAATAGTACAACAGATAGATGAATGCATAAATAATAAAATAATAATAATAATAATAATAATAATAATAATAAATTCTTCCATGAAATTATATTTGGTCAGAGTTTTGTTGTCTCATAATTATACTACTTTTTTTTTTTCAGGTGTTTGGTGATACAGATGGAGAGAGATACTGTCACTCTAAAAAATAGTTGAGAAAAGACTGGATCTCTGACCATAAGAAACATCAGAACTGAACACTTTTATATTAACTGATGTACAAAGATTAACAATATTTGTAAATTTCATGATCAATAATTTGTGGTCCTAAAATAATATTTGTTTCCCTTATATTCTCCAGCTCTTCTGCAGGTTCCTGTCATCACCAGAGACTCTTCTCAATGTTCTTCATCAAAAACGTCTCCTTGTCCAGCATCAATGTGTCTGATCTTAGCATCAGTCTCTCTCTACCTCTGGAGGTGGAATAGCAGGATAAAAACACCTACAGCTGTGTAGTGGCTAATTCATTTACTAATCAGACTCGACAAATCAGCATCACTGATCTCTGTCAGTCATGTGCAAGTATGTCAGCAGTAAATCCACTTTACAGACCTGAAAGAGTTAAAGTGCACTAATGTTTGCTTGTTCTTCTACTTCAGTCTCTGTTAGGTATTGTGGTTCTACTAAAGCTGTGATCCGATTGGTCATCTCTGCTGTGGTGGGCGTGGCTACTGTTGCAGCAGTAGTTTATGACATTTGATCTGGAACAGTTCAGTGAGACGAGACGTAAGAGACACCAGGGGGCGATGTTTTCTAATCTAACCCCATATGCATTACATTTGCTAATCAAAATGCTAAAGTAAGATAAATAAAGAAAACCAAGAACAAACTAAACTTGTTTTCTAATAAACAAAGCCCCTGTTTGAATACAAAGCACATTAAAGAGAAAAGTAAAGGAATGGATTGTGTAAATAAAGCTTTTCTTCCTCTTTGAGGTCTATGTAGCATTAAATGTGTTTTATTGGTCACTTCCTATCACATGGTCATCAACAGATAGTTGCTTTTTCTTGTTTTGTAGGCCAACCCAGAAGTAAGCATCACTAACTGAACTAGTTCCCCTCGTGTAATGTTTAATGTTGTGTTAGTGTTATAATTGTAATGCTAGGTTAAAGAACACTAGGGGGCAGGCAAGGACAGAGGGCTAAGAATTCAGGAGAAAAACAGCAATGAAGTGTTAGTTAAAGGGTTAGTTCAGCCAAAAATGAAAATTAGCCCATTATTTACTCACCCCCACCGCATCCTAGGTGTATATAACTTCCTTCTTTCAAACATATCCAATCTGAGTTATATTAAAAACTGTCCTGGCTCTTTTAAGCTTTATTATGGCAATAAGCAGGTGTTTCAAGTCCAAGTCCAATAAAGTGCATCCAACCATAATAAAAAGCACCTCCGAGGGGTGAATAAAGGTGCATTCTGTGGTGAATCAATGCATTTATCCATATTCAAAATGGTAATAATCACTTTAAACTAGATTGCGCTCACTGTTGTACACAGAAGCAGCTCCTGGTGGATGACGTAGGACGTTGGCGTTGCACATGCACCTGTGAGTCTTGTGAAAACCAGCATTTACAGGAGAAAAGAAAGCAGTTTCCTTACTTTAGCAAAGGAAAACCAGTTTTCTCTTGGTTTATATCAAAATACTCTGACGTTCTTCTTTACAAATCCTTATTTTGTGCTCTAATTTGTGACCATTGTTTTGTTTTGGTCTCTCCACGGTGTGTCCGTGTTTGTCACTTCTGGCCCGGTCATCCCCAATGCCGACATCCTACGTCATCCGTCCGGAGTTGCTTCTGTGTACAACAGTGAGCACAAGCTAGATTAAAGTGATTATTGTGTTTTAAATATGGATATTTTTCTTATAAAAACACATCGATTCACTACAGGAGGCCTTTATTTATTCAGTATTATGGATGAATGCACTTTACTGGACTTGTTTTGATCTTTTAAAGAGAAACACCTGTCTATTGCCATGATAAAACTTGAAAGAGCCAGGTCATTTTTAACATAACTCTGATTGGATTCATCTAAAAGAAGGAAGTCGTACACTCAAAGGATGGCTTGAGGATGAGTAAATAATGGGCTAATTTTAATTTTTGGGTGAGTTAACCCTTTAATTTTGGAGGTTTTTGATAGAGTAAATAAAAAATGAGTTGTTCTACTAATATATCTGGACCGGACTTCACACAGAAAATTGTACCTGGGTAGGTTTTATTTACACAAATGTAGATTTGTTAAGGTTCCTTCAAGCTTTGTGGCTGAAAATTTGCTATCAATTTTCATATTCATTTCAAAGATGTGCTTTTAACCAAAAATCAATTTTTTCTCTAGGTTTTAAGAATTTGCAGTTGATTTCAGTTGAGGCAGATTCAACTGGTTCAATTCCACATAAATACAGTTTTGTTATCAGCCTTAGTAATCAGCCTTAATTTGCATAACAGAATTCATGTTCAGTTGACTTTATGCAAATATCACAACAGTCCAAGATAAATGTTTTCTTTGAGCTGAAGCTTATTTGTATAGTAAGAAAGTAATTTGAATGTACCACATTGGCCATATTGTTATTGTCATGTGACCTACTTTTCAAAAAAACCTTTGAATTTAATACTTTTTTGGGGGGTGCAAGTTTATACACAGCAGATGTTTTGCACTCTCAGATAAAAAGGTACATCTGTCACTGGCACAAATCTTTTTTAAGCAGGTGGCAGGTGGGTGCTTTATCTTTATTACTTTGAAATCTGCAGCTGCCAGTCTTTGTTTAACTGACCTCAGTGGAGTTTAATTGTACAACAAAGGAAGTGAAAGTGAAAAATGGCTGTGCAGCTGAACATCAAATGCCTGAAAAGCCTGGTGGCCCTTCTTCATCTAGCATACTGCTTTCACACTATCAAATTTACTATTTATATAATTTTATTTATTGTGTCTTTCTAGGTTAAGCATTGGTGTGCAGAGAGCAGTTACTAAGAGCATATTCTGTGGTCTTCTCTCCGGATATTGGCCAAAGGCTATTGACTGTACAGAGTATGTACGTGCACAGAATGTGTGGGTGGGTGGTTTGGGCAAAAAGCAGCCTGTGTCGCTTAACTTTACTATCAGAGTAAACAGCATTTGTGCATACTAATGTTGAGAGTATAAATACTGTGTGCTATCTGGAGCCAAATCCGTTGGTTAGGATCTTCATTCTTTATGCAGACTGAACTTAACCAGCTTCATTTGTTCAGAGGAAAACCTTGTTCAGAGAATAACACCTGGTATTTGCTTAAATTATTAACCTTTCTGAGTGTTCAGTAAGCTGAAAAAGGAGATCCATGTGTTTTGTTTTTTGTTATATATATAAATGAAGTTTTATTGTTGTCATTGTAAATATTCACTTTCTTGTGGCCACAAAGATATTGTGGGTCACATTCTTATATTTACTTAAACACACAACCACCAACATCAAATCCTTAGAAGCTTGCGAACAGTTGTGTTAGTGGCTGCTAATTCACAATCTGACAAACTGTGAAACTTTTTTTTTTTTTCGGCATTTAGTTAAGTTTCTTTCATGTCTGCCAGCTCAGAAATGCAGAAGAGAAAATGTTAGAATATTCCATGCTCTCTGCTCCTTGTCCGTGAGAACCTGCTTGTACATGACTTCTCTCCCCCCTCCCTTTTTTGTCTCTCTTCCTCTCTCCCTGCTGTGTATTGTATCTCACATATCTATACCTTATGGTTTTATCATTATACCCCTTGTTTTTATCTGTTTAACATATAGTTGGTTGGAATAACAGGATGAATTTAGGAAGAGCTTATTGTACACCCAGATCTATTTCTGATATTTCATTATACACCCAATAATGTTTTTGTTCCATATGACGCACATAGATATTTTTGGTTAGATGCATAACATCCTTTAATATTCCTATATATACTCTTGTATTAGACCAATAAAGTTGAAGTAAGGAAATACAGAACTTGCGTCTGTGTCTTGCTTCCCGGCCGTATCACATTGGGAGACTGAGAATATTCGGTGGCAACAAGAAATGTAACGGGACACATTTATTAACAGAAAACATACAGGGTTTGTTATGGGCTGTCTGAGTCTGAAATTTTGTTATCCAGTGAGTTGTTTTAGTTTGCAGTTTCTATGTAGATAGCTAGTTATTTGAATAAGACCACCTCTGAATCATATATGAGCCCATGGCAGCAATTTAGTTGTCTTGTGTCGACACACCCCACAGTAGCTCATTATCATTTAAAGGGACATGCATCAAAACTGGTCGCTGTGAACAAAGCTGTTTTTGACAAGGTAAAAAGGGTGTTGTTATACATAACCACAGAGAATTTTTTACCAAAGTGTGTTACAGACATTTCATGAAGACCAGTAGTTTTTTTGTTTTCATTTGTCATTTGTTTTCATTTTCTTTTTTATTTCATTTCATGAAGGTCACATTTTTTCAGGTTTTACAAACCTTGTGAGGACATTTCCGCATTTACACAGACCATTTGCACAGCTGTTTTTTTTTCTCTATCCAAATCATTTCTCTATCAACAACATTAAAGACTTCACACAAAATATCACACAACTGACACTTTGCATGGATTTTGATTGACAGGCAATCTGACCAATCATAAAGCCAAATCTGCCATTTTTGTCTGACAAACAAACTAGACTGGAGAGTAGATTAACAACGGTGTACTTGAAATTGAAATACGGTGTGTACTTTCCGTGGCTGAAACAAAATATCTTCTGATGTTCATTCGTGTTTATTTAGTGATATAACTATAGTTAAGTGGAAGAGGTGATCAGTTCACTTGCCGCTTGAACTGAGGCACTACAGTGATCTGTTATTACAGAGCCACAAACTGTATTCATTGTTTGAATTTTTTGAAAAATTCAGTGTTTGTTTTTCTAATATGTTTGCTTTTAGTCATTTATTTGATGCTATAATAATATCATCATGATTGTGTGTTTGTGATACCTGGGACATTTTAGATGATTTTTTCAAGAATGGAAGAGAAGTCTTTTTTTTACAGTCTAGTCAGTCTTTTTTTACCAGCTGGTATATGGCATGGTGACCTGACTTACATGTGCAAGGGTTCACAACCTCATATTTTACCTGCTTTACATGCTACTTTACCTGGCCAGCAAAAACAGAATGTTCCGTTAATGTTAGTATTTGGTTCCCTTCATGTTTTTTTTTTTTTTTGAGAACCACATAATAATGTTCTTTTTAGGTTTTATTTTTTGCAACCATAAAAAAACCCACCTATTTCACAGTTGATGTTGCGACAATTATTCTTTTGTTTGAGTTTTACATATTTAATTACTAAAAGAGTGTGATCTTAAATTAAATTAAATGAGTATTTGCTAGAGCTGGTCTGTGACGAACCACCAGCTTTTAATGAAAACTGTCGGGTGTGGTGCACCGCAATCAACATTCGATTGCTGAAGAAGCAGAAGCAGAAGAAGCAGCCTGCCAAACATGGCAGGATGCAAGTGTTACGCTTGGTTGTTGTGCAAGTGTTACGTTTGAGCTATCAAACAAGATGGTTTACACATAATAGCTTTTAATAGCTTGCTTTTAGTCTTGCATGCATAGTGCTGTTCAGATAAGTCAGTTAATGCATGATCTCGCTGACAACTTTCAGTTCAAATTGGGTGGACGACTGGGTAGAGGATAGATAAAAAAAAGGCATGATGACTAGTAGACTACTGTGTTTTTATTATAAAATTATGTGAAATAACTGTTGCAATGCTGCATAACAAATATATTTTCACCACAAGAATAGCAATGTGCAGTGAGAGAACTGCAAGATTTGAAAGTCTTTCAAATAGTTCAAATATTTTTTTTTTTTTTTAATCTAAGCATTAATCTATTGCATTTATATATTATTATTATTATAAGCAATTTATTGCTTAATGCACTTCTTTGCTGCATGTACAGGTTATGTGGCCAAACAACAAAAATTTTATTCATATTTTAAATGGATAAGTATAGCCTACAAAGCGCACAAAGCTTCCTTTACAAAAAATCTGTCACTCACTTCATTCTGTGATCTCAAAGTTCCGTTATAAATAATATGTTGCAAAATTAATCTCTTATTTACATCCTGTACACACAATGAGAATAATGACAATTGCGTAAGAATTGGCAGCCCTGTATAGCAGGTTTAAACAGCTGAAAATGCGTTAAAAAAAAAAAAAAAAAAGTGTTACGTTAAGGTAGTGTATGTGTTGCCAGGTCTTACTGATCGTAAAATTATCATAATGATATTTTATATAAGAACAATGTGTGTTGCTTTTAAACTGTAACATTTATATACAAATTTAGCATGTTCAGAATGTATGTATTGGCCAATGTGTTAAATAAATAGAAACGTTGCTAATTTAGTTGGTACAGGACAAAATGTAAATTTAAACTGGTCATCTTACCTCTAACTAGAGTAAGATTGCCCCCTACCCCCATTTAATTCTTAAAACATTTATATACATTTTCAAAATCTCATGAATATAAAATACTAAATCAGCTATTCTATTTAAAATTGTATTTTGACAGTTATCTAATATCTAATTTATTGAAATATTGAATAATAACCCTAACAGTTGAAACAACGTGCTCATCCCATTCTGTGCCAATTCTGAGATGGGCTCCATCATGCCCCAAGAGTCTAATTAAAAAAAAAAATAAAAATAAATCTTACCACAGGGGATGTCTTCCCTGCTGAAAAATCCAGCATAAACCAGCATTGATTCCAAGCTTGTCCAGGCTGGTATATGCTGGTTAGTGCTGGTATAGTGCTGATCCAGACTGTTTATGCTGGTATAGTGCTGGTGTAGTGCTGGTGTATAATGGTTAGTGCTGGTATAGTGCTGCTCCAGGCTGGTTTATGCTGATATGGTGCTGGCCTAGCTGGTGGACCAGCATATCCGTGCTGTTCTCAAGCAAAAGAGAGCTGGTGATGCTGGTTCACCAGCAGGGCCTTGCAAGGTTGAGTGTCAGTAGGCCAGCTGTCTGTATGCAAGCAGTGTTTTGGGTACAAATGTAGCTTTTGATTGCATATTTCTCTGTTTAACTTATTAATGATGCAAAAGAAAACAATGTAAGGTTAAAACATATGATTTATTGAATTATAGAACTTTTTTCTTTTGCTCCCTCTACTGAAAGTGTAACTGTACATTTTAATTGCCTTAGTTATAATTACATTATTAATCAATGTCACTGGTTAACCGGTAAAATGTTTCAAAGCATCAAAGGAATTTTCTTCTGTTTCATGGGATCCAGCAAACCAGCAAACAGCATCCCATGCTGGTCCCAGCATGCAAAACATACCTTATGCTGGTGACCAGCAATGCTGGATTTTTCAGCAGGGTTACCCAATATTTCTACATCAAATATTCAAGTATGTTCTAATGACTGAATGAAGATCAATGCTTTTGCTGTATTGTTGGCTTTGATGTACATAAAATACTTGGGTTTAAGAAATTATAGTAGTGCTTCAAATAAACTTAGAATGCTTAGATGAGAATCTGTGATTTGTTGTTGTCTGTTTTATTTCAGGTGTGTCTGGTGTTGATACAGATGAAACAGAGACAATATCAGTGATGGAGGGAGATTCTGTTACTCTGCATAGTGATGTTACTGAAATAAAGAGAGATGATCAGATACTGCGGACATTTATGCTTAGAAATTCAGATAATCGTCTAGCTGTAATCTATAATCAGGTCCTCTCTATATATGACAGTAAAGATTATAACAAAATATTCAGAGGCAAACTACAGATAAATGAGCAGACAGGATCTCTGACCATCACAAACATCAACAAATTACACTCTGGACTTTATAAACTACAGGTCATTAATGGAGGGGTCAAATACAAGAGCTTCAATCTTGCTGTCTATGGTGAGTAAACTGAATAAATCATAAGTTTCAGTTTGGGGATGACCAATTTTTGGATCTATGATTGAGGATCTTTACACATATCTCTTTCAGTAATGGATTGTTTCTAAAAGGTTTATCTTTTTTTTAATGTTTCAGGTCTTCTGACTGTTCCTGTCATCAGTGATTCTACTCAAAATCTTTCAGAATCAGAAAGATCATCAAAGCAGAATTGTTCATTGGTGTGTTCAGTGTTGAATGTGAGTGATGTGAGTCTCTCCTGGTACAAAGGAAACAGTTTATTGTCCAGCATCAGTGTGTCTGATCTCAGCATCAGTCTCTCTTTACCTCTGGAGATTGAGTGTCTGGATGATTCATACAGCTGTGCAGTTGCTTATTCATTTACCAACCAGACTAAACGCCTCAACATCACTGATGACTGTCAGACAGACTGTCAGACTGATAAAATGTCAATTTAAAAAGGAATGTTTTTAATACATGAAATAATAACAAAAATTTTCATCTAATTATGTAAATAATTGACAGACTATTCAATCATGAGTGTAACTTTTAGTAGCATCTTTTATAATATATCCCCCAATTAGATCTGCTATTATTTGATCTTGAAGTCTGGTGAAATTAAATTGCACCAATCACTGTTTTTGATTTATTCACTGCAGACGGTCCACATGTGTCTGTCAAACTTCTGATAATTGCTGCTGTAATTCTGCTGCTGCTGCTAGTGCTGCTAGGTTTAGCTGTGTCGATGTGCTATTTCTGCAGGAGCCACAATAAAGCAGCACATGAAAGCAAGTATTATATTATATAACTGATAAAAACATATATATCATTTTATGCAGCTATAGTGTTCAAAAGTCTCAACATTTTTTTTTTTTTTTAATTTTGTCAATCTATTTTTATTAAACAGCTCACACTACTGTGGAAGAGGTCGAGTACATGGATGCAACATTTACTACACACAGAGCTCAGGATTCAGTAAGATATGTTTGTTATTCTCTGCGCATTTGTACAAATCATGTTGCAGCATGAACAACTTAAAACTGTTTGTTTGTTTTTTTTGTTTTGTTTTTTTTTGTTTTTTTGTGGTCTGAGTAATGAAATCTGCTCTAAAAAAATTTAAATGCATTTTATCATGTTTAACCCTTTAACTGTCACTCCCATTTTTGAACACGGACATAAAAATGCACTATCCAGACTTAAATTTGTATAATTTATGAATGAAAACATTTTGTAATATGCGTTTGATGTGCATTTTCCATGGTAATGAAATGTCTGATTTTAAAATGCCTTTCAAAGGATGAATTTTGAAATTTTAAGTTTTGAGCTGATATATAATTTCTTATGATATCCAAAGTGTGATAGGGAAAAAGGCAATGAAGAAACTCTTTTGTGACAAAGGTCAGAACTCATGTTACGATGTAGTGGCACTCTTGACATATATTAATCTATTACTTTTTCTACATAATTTTTAACACAAAAATATGTTAAAATATCTATTTAGGAGTCTTAGACCTTTCATACAATGTAAATTTTGTCATGATTCGAGTAGGATTTATTTGTAATATGGTAAAGTAAACTTAGGCATCCCACAGGTAGGACGGTGACAGTTAAAGGGTTAAAGTATTCGAGATCTCAAATGATCACCCTCATGATCTGTTGATAGTTGTAAGTGCTTTGGTTGTGAATTTTGGCTTCAGCTCAGTTCTTCTGTGCCTCTGTACATGTACTTACACAATCTTGAAGCTTTTCATTCCCTTTTTTTTGTGGCATTTGGACTTCTCACAGTATTTTTTATTTATTTATTTTATTTATTATTATTATTTTTTGTTTTGTTTTTGTGCTACTTTGTTTTTCTAAATCTTAATGCTGTATTCATATGTAGTATCAGCACTGGTTTCTTGTCTCTTCCTAATGCATGTGTCTTTTTATACAGGAGACTAATGGACAGAAGCACACAGAGTATTCAGTGGTGGCTTTCCGATGATGATCACTCAGATTGTATTATTATACAGCTCATGTTATTACAAGGTAGAGCTTTTGACCTTGAATAAGAAAGACCAGACGTCTAGGGTATTCACAACAGACAGGTTCATGAGACACTTGGTTAATTTCTGATCTCTTATCTGCAGCTGCACAGCTTCCTACCTTACACAGTATAATCATGTCTAGACTTGAATTTATGTGGTTTGTGTTTAGTATTATTTTCACACGCATCCACCCTAGCTCTTTGAACCAAGAGTCATGAAAAACGGGACAAAAAAAGATCAAAAGAAGGAAGACAGCTCAGAAAAAGAACCAGTATGAGATACATACAGTATGTATATAAATGCAAATGTATGCACTGTTAATAGATACATGCAGTCATTGAGGCTCCATCTGCTGAATATTTGAGAGCTTTACATGTAGCATGATTAAGTTGGCAGATGACCATTTGGCAGATGACCACAACTACGCCATCTTTATCTACTGACCGCCTCAAAAACTGAATTATCTATGCATTCTGTACAAGACAATTTAACAACCTAGTTGAAAACAACTATGCTAAAGCTAATATCATTAAAACATGTCATTTTTATTTATTTCTGCCTACCAGTGTAAGTAAAATCTGTTAAAGACAGTTATCTGACATTGTTTTCATTACTGATGTGTCATATATTCAGTCTAAACTATATGAAGTTACACTGCTTTAAACATTGCCAAGCAGATTCACCTATATAGTATTCAGTAAGAAGTTAAAGCTTCAAGAGTGGCCGAAAAGTGAAAGATATTGTGATATATAAGTGAAAGGTGTTTTCCCCTTTCCATTTGGTTCTAACCCCCCATGGATATCCCTGCTCTAATGCTCCTTTGCCTGGAGCCCTCGAGGACCATACGAGGGACTTTCTACACCTGGCTAACCAGACCATAACCCGGACAGCTGTCTGCACCTTTTATCTGGTCAGAGTCAACACCTCGGCAAAGGCAAAGCTGTTCGGGAAATGTCTTTGAGGGAGTTTCGCTGCATTCATGGACTGGGTGCTGGAGTAAAATGGACTATTTCTCTATCTGCCCCACTGAGGAACACATCTCCAGCCCCATTCCCGAACCAGAGACCAGCCAGCTGTCATCCAGCCGCTGCATGGAGGTATCATCTGAGCCCACCACAGACGGAGAGCTTGAGCCTGCGGTGACATGAGAACCACGACTGAGCTGATCTTTGCCCCAGTGCCAGAGCCTCAAGATTCATCTGACCAGGTACAACCAGCAACATCACCCATCCCCGAGGGAGTACTGGTGGAGGTCGAGGGCTTGGAGGGGAACCCTGCTCAAACTCCCACTGCTGAGAGTGAGTTATGAGGACTAATGGACATTTTTCAAGAGGATTTGATTGATTGGGTTGGGGAGATAATTTCCATTGTTCCTGCATCTTTGGCATTTTCTGAGTCTCTGCTGGTTCTGTCCAGCTTTGAATCTCCTATGTCTCCTGAGTCTCCACTGGTTCCGTCCAGCTTTCCTGCATCTCCTTATTTTCCTGTGACTCTTAAGTTCCCACACAGCACTGCCTTTTTCCTGCTGCCAATCCTCCCACCTCAGTTGAACTTCTTTAGGTGCGCCTTCTGGGAGGGGGCAAACTGTAACGATTATGGATTATTAGTTGTGTGTTTCCCTGTTCCTGTTTTCCTGTCTTGTTTTGTTTATTTGACCTAGCATTCCATAGTTGCCCTAATTATGTCATTCTGTGCACCTGTGTTCAATCAATCAAGTCATTCCCTCTGCTTTAGTATTTATACTCCCTGTTCTGTTCTAGTCCTTGTATGTTTTCGGTTGTTGTTGCATTGCGCCACCCCCTACTCATGGATCTGTGTGAAGTTTTTATATAAGAATTTTTTATATTAAACTTTTTATATTACAATTTTGGATTACTCCTGTGCCATGCACTCCACAGAACACCAGCAAAGTCCCAAGCTCAAATAAAGTTTCTTTTTTTATAAAGAATGCTGGCATAATTTAAACTACAATAAATAGTGCACTCATGTTAATCTGGGTTAACTAGTGTTATGTGAGAGGAGAGGAGAGGAGAGGAGAGGAGAGGAGAGGAGAGGAGAGGCACATGACACTGTGATTAACAGTTTCACACAATGTGGTTTATAAGTGAGATATAAGGAAGCATTACATTAGGTATATTAAAATCATATTTGTAATATTTTAAAAAGAGAAATAAAATCTCTGAAATGTATATACCCTGCTCTCCCACAAAACAGTTGAGAAAACAGCGTCTGTTATCAGTCTGAGGCTCTTCATACACATTGACACTAGCAGCTCAGTTTGAGAGTTGCAGTGAGATCTGTTGTGGTCTGCTTTTTTAGGCCAGTATGAGATAGGATCTGGACTCATATGCTTTGTTGTGTATTTGTGAGCAGTGTGTTCATACGTTTTAAAAATATGAAGTCAAACCCTGCTGTTTTTTTTTTGTCTATGTGTGTTTGTCACAAGCTGTAAGTGATCCATATTTATGTAAAACCAGGCTTGACATTTTTATTTATTTGGCTTGTTCAGCTAAGATAAATGTGCCATGATTAGTTCAATTAATTGCTCACTATTAACTTGAACTGAGCTACTTTTTGGGGGAACATCTCTTTCAGGTGTGTTTGTAGCTGTGACAGATGAAATAAAGTCAGTATCAGTGATGGAGGGAGAATCTGTCACTCTACACACTGATGTTAAAGTACAGAGAGATGATCAGTTACTGTGGACATTTGGACATCAAAACACTTGAATAGCTGAAATCATTGAAAGGGACCAAATAAACTTTATTTTTGTTAGTAATGATGGGAGATTCAGAGACAGACTACAGATGGACAATCAAACTGGATCTCCTACCATCAAAACATCGGATCTGAACACTGGACTTTATAAACTGCTGATCATCACCAGTGGAAAAAAAACTCATTGAAGGGCTTCAGTGTTACTGTGTATGGCAAGTAAACTGTACTGTCACTATAATGCTATATTTGTTCATTCCTTTTTTTGTGTGTGTTTTTTTTTTTTTAGTCTGAGCTCAGAATGCTGTATAAAAGTTTCTAAATGCTAATTCAAATGTCCAAAACTACAGCTGACATGACCTACCAAATGTTAAAATAATATATCAAATAACTAGTGATCAAACTATGTCTTGGAGTAGATATTGTACAATGTTGTACATGTCATTTAACTATAGTTTGTTGATGACAATACTATTATGATAATACTTGTTCTTTCATGTTTTCCAGCTTCTCTGCCCATTCCTCTACTTCACAATATCATTCATCATCATCACCAAGATCATTTGAGTCTAGATGTTCATTGGTGTGTTCAATGTTGAATGTGAGTGATGTGAGTCTCTCCTGGTACAAAGAAAACATTTTATTGTCCAGCATCAGTGTGTCTGATCTCAGCATCAGTCTCTCTCTACCTCTGGAGGTGGAATATCAGGATAAAAACACCTACAGCTGTGTGATCAACAATCCCATCAGAGACCAGACCAAACATCTGGACATCACTCTACTCTGTCCATGATATTACTGATCTTTTGCTCTTTGTAAGACTGACGTTCCCTATGTATAATATGACACTTCATATTTTGACTAAATTCAGAACAGAAAGTTTTTCTCTCTATGTTCATTATAGAACAGAGCCAGCATTCTTTTTTCTTTTTTTTTCTTTGGTGATAATAGTCAGCATGTGGCTGTTGGTGTTCATGGTCTGCTGTTATGCTGACGATCTGTTGCTGCAGGAAATTGTGTCAAGCTCAACAAAAGGGCAAGTATTACCAACAACAGAAATAGCTTGCCATTTATTTTGGTGGGAGAAAAATGTATTACAATTCTTAGTGTCTCTAGTTTACCACTTAAATGTAGAAGCTCATTATTGTCAATTAGCGTGTCAACATATTCCACTAGATGGCAGAAAATTACAAAACATGTTGACTGTAAATCCACTCAAGACCACTCAATGTGTTTGTTTCTAGATCTGAAAACCACAGAACAGCAAAGTATTTCAGAATACACACAGATCATCTAGTGCCTTCAGATGGGAGCAACACAGTGAAATATGATAAATTAATAAATTAGTCATTTCTGAAAAATGTTTGTCCTGAAGAAGACCTCTGATCTTCACCAAAAGTCCTCATCTTTGAGCTGATGCATCATGATGATTGTCTGTGGTGCTGAAAATTTCAAAAAGATGATAAGGTCTTCCCACCACTGATGAGTATGTTGTCTCCGCGGGCTGAAACCTCATATAAAACACTCCTCTGAGCCGAGTGACATCTGCTCTTTGAAGGATTTTGCTCTTTAATATCGATTAAAGTTGAGTAATGACTGGAAAAACCCTCCCCTGACACATTCTCCCTGTGTTTATTATATTTGTCCGCAGATCAGATGATGTTTGATGTGTATTAGGTGATGAAATCTCCAGGTGTGCACATGTTCCCTTGGAGACCTGATGATTTGTCCTGGGGGAACAAACATGATACGGATGTTTCAACGCAGACAGAATGGGATAAGCTATTACATACCCTATCTCATAAAATATTCATTTAACAGAAATGAAACTCAAGTGCTATTAAAGTAAAAAAAAAAAAATAAAAAAAAAAAAAAACAGTAAATATGAAGTGTCTTTATAATATGTGTTTTTAAAATAAGTATTATTCATTTGTAGGGCTTGTTTTAAGGGAAGCTTGTCTAAAAGACTATTGACTATACTCATCCTCTTAATTACACAAAGGTCTCATTAAAAATGTCTAAAAATAATAAAATTAATTGTTATATTAATTGTTAATTGTAATATAATTGTTTTTTTGTTTTTTGTTTTTTTTGTTTTTTTGTTTGTTTTTTTGGCAAACCATTGAAATTTCGAAACGTTTCGAAACAGTTGACGTAACGAAGCCGCGTTGACTGAAATCACTGTTTCGAAACAAATTGTTCTCAAAAGTTTCGAAGCTTAACGAAGCAGTGTTTTGAAGGCGCCCATCACTAGTTCTCTTCAAACTGAAGTCCACCTCGGTACGTCTGTACTACAGTTGTAGGATGTGCACGCGCGCCGTATTTCCGCTCAAAATAGCAGACTTGTTACGCACTGCAGAGCAACAGACATTCTGTTTAACTCGCGGTTGGAAAGCGGTCCATTTATTTATCATAAAGAGATATATATAACAACCTTCCACACATTTCTGATGTCCTGCAGCATGCGCATATTAAAGGGCACGTTGAACACACCCTGCTGGTAGATTCCTTAAATGCAATCCATATCGAGTACAAAACCTCATTTTTTTTCTATTGATGCTCCTTCCAAAGTAGCCGTGTGTTCTGACGATTTACATAATTGCGAAACCGTGGTACTTTAGGTGCATGAGTTTGTTTACCCTGGTAAATCATCAAAACACACCTACCAGCATATGCTGTTTTTTTTTGTTGTTGTTTGTTTGTTTGTTTGTTTGTTTTTTTAACAGGGTACATCTGCGTCAGTCTGCATTTAAAGTATTTGTGTTTATAGTTTATATTTTTTATAAAAATATTTTATGTAACATTATATGAAGTAAGTGTTTGATTTTGATGATAGCCTATATTTTATATTCACGTTACAGGATTCTTTCTCTCACGACAGTGTGGTCAGGATGTGGTTTGCAAGCGAGCGAGAGAAGGTGAAGCGATGTAGAAGCTATAATAGAAGTAGGGGGTTCATACATTTCTCAAGAGCTAATGTGGGACAGATTTGCCTGTTTGTTTGACTGAATAAAATTGTATATAATGATTTTACTATATGCTCTGTTATATTAAGAACAAAGTAAGCCATTTATTTGATACAACTTCCCACGTGTGCGTTTTTTTATTACAGTTGTTACAGTCATAAAACAAAATAGAGAACTAAAAAGTGGAACAACAACTATCATTGTCCGAAATCCAGTCTACAGGAAGTAATCAAGACCTTATTACTGAGTCATCTGAGTGAAATAAAAGCTTCATGGTGTCAAATAGCTAATGCATTACGGGAAAGACCAGAGAGAAAAAGAAAGACGATGCTATGAGATCTGCATTATCATCATGATAAAACACAAGTAACATGTTGTTTTGGAAGTTGTTGTATATCTCAGCAGTGTGAAAAAGTCGCACGACTTAAAACTATAGAGATAAAATAATCAAGTGTCAACGGAAAAACACAAAAAATCTAAGAGCTAAGCAGCTGATGCAATGAGCTGATGCACACTATAAACTGCTATTATCTGAAGCTGATGTAAGCAGTCTGGATAAACAATGGTTTATTATTTACTGTAAATAGTTTCCATAGATAAGGCATAATAAACAGTCAAATACTTTTTTTTTTTTCTATTTTTTATTTGTACCAGGCCAGCCAGTAAGTGATGTTCTCTGATATTTTTCCAGCAGTAATGTTGTGGAAACAACATTAATCTCACAACTGCCTCACCCAAACATAATTAAAGTCTTCGAACTAATGTTATAAACCAGTGCAACCTGTGAACAGTACTTTTTGTTCAAAAGAACCAAGGACACAAAGTTTTCATGTTGCTAACATGCATTAACTGTGCTCAAGCTTGACTAACTTGAGATTATTTCATTTTGTAATCAAATATTTGATATTCAATTGCAGTTTGTTTTTTTGTTTTTTTTAACAGAAAATGCAAAGATTTTTATAAACTATTTCTTTAAGGCTGAATATTTCAGTTGAAATTTGAGTATACCAAGTCACCACATTTTCATATTGTTCCCATACCTTTGATCTGCTTCTAAAGTTCCTTACCCATAGAAAATTGGACAACCAAGTAATTTCCATGATATATAAAAAATTTTGCTTTTTTTTTTTATTTATTTATTTGTTTATTTATTTATTTTGTTATTTGTTTATTTGCAGCTGTTATCACAAGGCCTCTGAGTGGAATAAATGTGAGGGTCTTCATGCACTGTGACACACTGACATTTCATTTTCTGAGTCAGAGCAAGATCTGCTGTGGTCTGGTTCATTTAGGCAATGGGTCTACGTGTGCACTGAACCGATGTGGTTTTGTTTTGTTTTTGGGTAAATGCACAGCCAGTATGTAAGAACTTATATATTATGGGATGTATGTGGCTGGCGTTAGTGCATTTGGGCAGTCGGCTGCTTCTGTTTTCAGACTCATGTTTGCCATTTGATATTGAGTGGATGTTAGTAAATGTAAATATTTATTTATTTAGAAATGTCCTTTCTTTTCTGTATTTCAACTAATGGTTTGCACTTTATCTTGCATTATGGGTATACACAACCGCATGCTTTATGACCAATTGCTTGTGATGTTTGTCACTTGTTAGTCACATTGGATGAAAGTATCTAAACAGTGTTAACCAACCGGAATGGTAATTGAAGACATTTTGGTCCGTTGTATCAATATCTTCATGCTTCATGCAAAAAATGTATGATGTTAAAGATTCATTACATGCTCAGATTTCTCAATAATTATGGTTTTGTTAAACAGTGAGATCAAGTGTCAGCAGCATAGCATATACTATGCTACATATACATAGTACTGTGCATTACGGTAAGCATTTTCATATTTGTATAACCCCTGAAAGATATTTACACATGACAGTTACATTTGATGAACACAGATTCAACGCATTACTGCATTTGTATATGTTGTTCTACAGGAAATGGTGGCCAACCAGAACCCAAAGTGTCAAAAAAATCTCACGAAAGTGTGAACTTAGGTAATAAATTAATGTCATTATATGTTCAGATATTGTCTACATTTTATGCAAAGAAAATATATATTTTACATATTTCTGTTTTTTTTAATTAACAAGTGTCTCTCCCCACCCCCAGTCATAACCAAAGGAAGTCCATATATAATGTGTTCTGCATTCAAAATCACTAATACATTTATTTGGTTTAATAGCCTGTGTTCTGCATTGTCCATTGGATGTGTGAAGAATGTTTCCCCCAGTATATTCTGAATTAAAATCAACAATGCATGATTATAGTAATTATAGCATATAGTATAGTTATGATTATAGTAGACTGTTACACATAATGATATCTACAAAGACTGAACATAAAGAGGATACTTTCTCAGTCAACACACGTAATCAGAATCCGCATATGATGAACTAGTTATAAATTAAGAATAAGTAGGCTAACATAACGAATTCACGAATAATTTAAATAATAGAGTTCTGAGCCGTGTGCAAGCCTCATGCGTTATTCCCCCTCCTTCCTCTGTATTGAGCAGATAAGTTCTGCTTATGCAGCTGCCGTTTTAACGGACGTTTTTAACGGCACTATGAAGACATTAATGTTTAGAAATCGTTCGGATATCTTTTGAGGAATATGCATATAGACGCTGCTTTCATCTCTCTATGGATTCTTATTATAAATGGTAAGTCGGATTTCATTTCATGCTGGGTGGTCATGACTGGAAAAATATGTAAAAAATGTATGATGTTAAAATATGTATGTGTGTGTGTGTGTGTGTGTCTTTACTATAATAAAATCTTTATGTTAATTTAAACCCCGCTATGTTCCCTTTATCCTTGTTTGTTTATGACAAAGAGTTTTCCTTTGTTTGAATCTGTTTCAGGTGTGTTTGATGTTAAAACCGATGAAGTAAAGTCAGTATCGGTGATGAATGGAGAATCTGTCACTCTACACACTGATGTTAAAGTACAGAGAGATGATATGATACTGTGGACGTTTGGACCTCAAAACACTCGAATAGCTGAAATAATTAAAAGGGACCAAATAAACTTTATTTTTGTCAGTAATGATGGGAGATTTAGAGACAAACTTCAGTTGGACAATCAAACTGGATCTCTGACCATGAGAAACATCAGATCTGAACACAATGGACTTTATAAACTAACCGTCATCGTCAATGGAGTAACGTCACTGAAGAGCTTCAGTGTTACTGTGTATGGTGAGTAAACTGTAAATGCAATAATTGAGTAAAATTCAAATGAGTAAAATGCAATAATTGTTCATTATTTTTTAATTCTAGTCTGAACTCAGTATCATGTATTAGAGTTTCTAAATGCTAATTCAAATGTCCAAAACTACAGCTGAAATGATCTATCAAATGCCGATATAATAATTCAGATAGCTGCTTAAATGATCAGTCAGTGTCTTGGAGTAGATACTGTGCAAGCATTAATTTCTTTCTCACCCTTGCATTTGGTTGTTTTTGATTAACCTTCTTTTGTTCTTTCTCCAATGTCTTCCAGCTCCTCTTCACATTCCTGTCATCACCAGTAATTCTTCAAACTGTTATTCATTATCTGAAAGATCATCCATGTCCAGATGTGTACTGCTGTGTTCAGTGTTGAATGTGAGTGATGTGAGTCTCTCCTGGTACAACGCAAACAGTTTATTGTCCAGCATCAGTGTGTCTGATCTCAGCATCAGTCTCTCTCTACCTCTGGAGGTGGAATATCAGGATAAAAACATCTACAGCTGTGTGATCAACAATCCTATCAGCAACCAGACCAAACATCTGGACATCACTCAACTCTGTCAGTCATGTGCAGGTATATCAACTGTAAACTCTCTCTTTTGTTTGGCCATTACACCTAACATTGAGCACCTGGTGTTAAAATTCCATGAGCAAAGGCAGTTCAGCATCAATTAAGATTTGTGCATTTTAACTTCAAGGACTATTGGACAAATTTCCTTCGTAGATCTGATTTATGCTTAGTATTGTTTTCTCTTTGTTTATTACAGAACATAATAAACACCGTTCCTATTCCATACCAATTGGTATACTGTTGTTGGTGGCCATCATTGCAGTTTTGGGAGGGATTTTGTTGTGGTTCTTCAAGAACCATAAACAAGCACCACAAACTGGCAAGTATTACTGCAACTGCATATATTTGTTTTTGTGTTGGAAAAGTGTTTATCATGTGTCCACCATTTCATGTATAATGTTTTAGAGTTAAACTGTGGTTATTATTAAAACAGTTGAAACTGAAGACACACATTATGCTACAACAACATTCATTCCACGTCATTTACACCATACGGTAAGATACAGTTTTGCTGTGTGCACTGTGTCTCGCTGCCTGCCTGTAGAAAACTTGGCACTAGTGAGCTGATTGAGCTTTGATGCTCCATTAGCTTTGATGAAAGAAATCTCTGTATCTGTCTGTGCGCTTGCTTATTTCTTACTGTAACCTACGCAGAAATTCTGTTTTATTTTAAGCTGAATTATAGATGAATTTGGTTTTAAAGCTAGTTATTCATTTATGTGATATGTTGTCTGTTTCACAAGCACCATGCATCAGAAACTGCATGGTGGACAACCCTTTCTAATTAACAGGGATTTAAACTACACCCATTATTAACAGGTACACAAATACAAGTCTGACTACACAGAAATGGACTAGTATGACAAATTGAGTAGAATTCAGTTTCAAACAGACTGAAAAGTCTCCAGTTGACAGTTGGCAGTAAGCCAGCCTGTTCTACATGTGATTTACAAAAAAGGTGAAGTTTTATCTGTTATCTTTTTTAAAAAATTGTAAGGTAGTAAAATTTCCTGTAGGTTACTGTGTAGTGATATTAAATCAAACACCTGCTGTTTGCACTTGCCAAACAATAACACTAAATGGCAACATCAATAATTTCATCATTTTAGTTTCCATCGCTGATATGATGTTTTACAGAGACACAATTGTTCTAATCACTATTTCCTAAAATGAATACAATAGATCAAGCTTCATTTATACTGATATTATAGAAATCTTACAGTGACACTGTTTTACTTTGAAATAGACATCAAGAGGGAAACTTTCTCGCTGTTGTCTTGTTGCTGCTTTACTGTACATGTGCTTTGTAAAAGTTCTGGAATCTGGAATTTCAGACAAAATGGCAGTTTAAGAGCTGCACGTCTTACTTTTAATGTTCCTAATAAGTTTATTAATCTAATTCATTTACTGTCCGTATTTTGTTATTTTCAAAAAGATTTAATTTCTTCAGTTTTGTGTTTGTGGCATCAACACTGTTCCTGATTATTCTTTTGTGATTATTTTCTTACAGAAACCTGCTAGAGAAGATAACACAGTGTACTCAAGTGTTACAACACCCAAAGAGCAAAATTTGCAATATTTGTAAACGTCTTGAAATACAAATGTAATATGAATGTACTGGGTTTTAGTTATTTATTTCCACACTGCCATTTCAGTGTTATTTTCATTGTTATATAGTTTTCAAAGATCCTTACTGACAGATAACAGGACATGAAGCCATGTTTTAGGGACTTCTGGTATACTCTTAAAAAGCTATGAAAAAGCATAGATTCAGTAACAGCTTCACAATTATACCACAAGAACTGCCTACAGAGCTGAGTTAACTTGTCTAGACTTGAAATGATCACTTGAGCTCATGCTACAGCTGCTTTGAAGTTTCAATGTTTGCGTATTTTAACATATTTTATCATTTCATGAATGAATATTGAATGAAACACAATGAAATAAAGGTGTCGGGAACATGTACAGACAGGTATCGCTGCAGCCAGTTCTGAGTGGATGGAGCAGCTCCAAATGGGTGGAACTATAGAGCCAAATGGGTTGTACAAAAGGCCATACCTAACCTCACCTGTAAATTTTACCCCACTAAATTGAGGGTCTCAATCTACATGTGCCAAAGGCCCCTTCCACTTGGAGGTACCCAGGCTGTAGCAACATATACTTGGCATTCTCTGGCAGGCACATGCTTTTTATGCTGGGGAACTGTATTGAATATTTATGTGAAACTCACAGTATTATTTTTTACGTATTGCATATGGTTTTGGTCTGGTTTAGTAATTTATGGAGTACTTACATTGTGATTCTGCTGTCAAAGGCAGAGTAAAAACATTTTTTGTACAACATTGTAGCCACAATATAAAGGAGTTACACACCAGTAACAGTCAGAGCAAAACCAGTTCATCATTCAGAACTCTACACTGTGTGCTTCATATTAGTGCTTATCAAATTTCTAAATTAACTGACACAATTTCTCTGAAGTGCTCAAATCACCGTACACTGGCGACATCTGCTGATCAGAATTGTGTAAATGCAAGAGAGCACATCCACAACGTACGTAACAATGACACCTTATAAAAACCAATTAAATATATTAATACAAGAAAATGTGAAGAGTTCAGATGCAAAAGCCTCTAAATCCATCTGACGTATTTCTTTAAAATGAGCATTTATTTCTGGCTACTTTATATAGGTTTCTATGTAAGTACTGGTACTTCTGCTGAGGCTGGAATTTAGCCAGTTTGAAGTAAAAGTATTTGATGGACGTATAATATGTGTCAGGAGCATTCACTCAGTATCATTATCTCATATTTGACTGAAATGGCTTTTAGCTGGTTTTGTATCTGAACTCTTCATGTAATCTAATTAATCTACAAATTATTAAATGGCAATAAGTATGGAGTGTATGTACTTTGTGTTCTTTTATTCTTTCATAGTGCTTGTTTTAAATGTTTTAGTTAATCAGGCCTATGAGTGACAATGTTAGCATGAACTAACAACAATGCATTTATTATACTATTTAATAATCTTTATTAATGTTAGTTAATAAAAATACAGTCATTCATTGTTTGTTCATGTTAGTTCACAGTGCCTAACCCTTATTGTAAAGTGTTACCAACTTTTTATATATTGTTCATTTGGGAACAACCCATGGAAATGGAGGGCACCAATACAGCTTCTCTCTGCATGGTGTGGATCCTCTCATGTGATTTCAGATATTCTGATCGTTTGAATCTCTTGTCACATTGTGGACACTAGAAAGGTTTTTTTCCAGTGTTTGTGCTCTGGTGAAGTTTCAGTTCAGCATCTCTAACAAAAGTCGTTGCACACTCAAAGCCGCTTTGTCTTTTCTGGTGTAATTTTAAACTGCTTACTTGACCAAAACTCCTTCCACAAAAACAACACACGTAAGGCTTTTCCTTTGTATGAACTTTCAGATGGTCCTTCAGCACATCTTCCCTAAAATTCTTACCACAGTGATCACAGTTAAATGGTCTTTCTCCAGAATGATGACGCAGATGTGATTTAAAAGTGCATGACTTTCTGAAACTCTTTCCACACTGATCACACATGTGTGGTTTCTCTCCAGTGCGGATTTTCATGTGATCTTTCAGGGCTCCTTTTTTTGTGAAACTCCAGATGCATTCTGGTCATGGTTTGGAAAGTGAGAAATGCACCGGTAAAACTTTAGTGACACTTTTATAACCTTGTGTTTGGACTATGCAAATAAATTCCAGAGGACGAAAGAAGGGTGGGCAACCACATGTCGCCCCACTCTGATGATACCAACCAATCACAGCATGGAAATGGAGAAGCACCAAATTGCAATCTCCTCCTCATCGGAAGGGGATAAAGTACCCTTGCAATAGACACTACATAGGAACAGTGGTTTGAAAATTGGATGTATTTAGAAACAACAATGCTGTGCCAATTTCATATTAATAACTCATATGTGGCTCACATAATATTAATCAGTTTTAGCATTTAATGCTATTTAGTAGTATTACTTTCACTTTAATATTATTAACAACATTTGATGTAAAAATCTGGGTTCTGAAGTGAAACCAGTTGAGAACCACTCTCAGGCAGAATACAAATATTATTGTTTAGTTATTTGTTTGCAAACTGCCATTTGATTTTGTTATTACTCCGGTAGCTCCTGAACTCTGTCCTACAATGAACTGAGGAAGCATGGGTTAAATAAAAACTTCATACCACAAGAAATACCTGTCAGGCTAAGTCAAGAACATGTCTAGACTTGACGTAACCCTTTCACAGGTGAGTTTAAAACATCCTAGCTGAGCCCCCAGGGTGAGTTTTTTTAGGCAACCATTATTTAAAACATATCGCCTTACTGTTTCCATGGCGACGCGTCGTGTTTGTCACGTGACACAACGCGATCACAATAGCACTTTATGACACATGTACCAGCGTTTTTTTTTTTGTTTTTTTTTATGAATCTTTGCGATCGCCTTTCCTTGTAACGTGGTAGTTAGGAAGGTTAGCGGCTAAAGGCGGCTAAATGTGGCTAAAGTAAACAAGCTCATCATTCCACAGAGAGAAGAGAGGGGCGGGGTGAGCAGAGCTCATTGGCATTTAAAGGAACAACCCCTTAGAATGAGATAGTTTTGCAGAGCTCATTTTGACAAGGTAAAAAGGGTGTTGTTTTACAAAACCATTGAGAATTTTTAATCAAAGTATATTGGAGACTTTTCATTAAGACCCTAAAGAATCATATCAACTTGTGGAAAATGGGCATCCGATGACCCCTTTAAATAGCTTGTGCTACAACTGCCTTAACAAATGTCTGTTATTATTATATCACTTTTCGAACTATTTTCTCAAACCTAGATAGATATCACTGTAGCCAGTTCTGAGTGGGTGGAGCAGCTTCAAATGGGTGGGATTATAGAGCCAAATGGGTTGTACAAAGGCCATACCTAACCTCACTTCTAAAATTGACCACACTAACTTGATGGTCTCCACCTAGTGCTCAAATCATTGTATGCTGGCGACATCTGCACAATCATAACATGTACATAACAATAACCTTATACAAACCAGTTAAAAATGTTTTCAAGAAAATGTAATCTGCCTAATCGACAAATTATTAAACGCTTAAAAGATGAAAAAGTATCATAAAAGATGGACAAATAGCACAATACATGGTAAAAACAATACAGCAACCATTAATTTTAAAAGTTTCTTAATCGAACTAATGTTAACTAATGAACCTTATTGTAAAGTGTTACCAACTTTTTATATATTGTTCATTTGGGAACAACCCATGGAAAAGGAGGGCACTGATACGACTTCTCTCCGATGTGGATCCTCTCATGTGATTTCAGATATTCTGATCGTTTGAATCTCTTGTCACATTGTAAACACTGGAAAGGTTTTTCACCAGTGTGAGTGCTCTGGTGAAGTTTCAGTTCAGCATCTCTAACAAAAGTCTTTCCACACTCAAAGCACATATGATCCTTCACGCCGCTGTGTCTTTTCTGGTGTAATTTTAAGCTACTTATCTGACCAAAACTCCTTCCACAAAAACAACACACGTAAGGCTTTTCCTTTGTATGAACTTTCAGGTGGTCCTTCAGCGCATCTGCCCTAAAGAAATTCTTACCACAGTGATCACAGTTAAATGGTCTTTCTCCAGAATGATGACGCAGATGTGATTTAAAAGTGCATGACTTTCTGAAACTCTTCCCGCATTGATCACACATGTGAGGTTTCTCTCCAGTGTGGATTTTCATGTGATCTTTCAGGGCCCCTTTTTTTGTGAAACTCTTCCCACACTGACCACATGTGTGCGGCTTTTCTCCTGTATGGATTTTCATGTGATCCATAAGGGCTCCTTTCTTTGTGAAACTTTTTCCACACTGACCACATGTGTGCGGCTTTTCTCCAGTATGGATTTTCACGTGATCCTCAAGGGCTCCTCTTTTTGTAAAACTCTTCCCGCACTGATCACACGTGTGCAAATTCTCTCCAGTGTGGATCTTCATGTGATCCCTAAGGGTTCCTTTTAGTGTAAAACTTTTCCCACATTGATCACACGTGAAAGGTTTTTCTCCACTATGAACTCTGATGTGAAGTTCAAGACTCTGATTGTTTGAGAAACTCTTCCCACACTGAGGGCAGATAAAAGATGTATCGGCTCTTCTTTTCAATGAAAAATTACTTGTAGTGTGTAAGCAACTCAAACATTTTTCTTCAGTTTTGACATGAAGTTTTTCCTCCACTTCACTCGGTTCTTCACTCTCTGTGTTCTCTTCCATCAGGTCTAAAATGAAAGTAAGAAAGGTTTTATTTTTTAATTTCAAGTCATAAAAACCAAGCAAGAAATGTGAAGGACATGAAAGTGAACCTTGAAGTGATAACAAAAAGTAGAAAACTTATATGCAATATTATGCAATGGCATAGCATTTAAAAAAACAGAGCATATCTGTATATATAATCCAAAATGCTGTCACTACACCCAACAGATAATTGCATCATTTTGCCTCCTTCTGAATGGTCTGAATTCTGTGGTAGGAGATGCAGATCTGCCAAAAGTAAATTAGTTACTTAATTGACGTTTTTGTGAATTCAAATATTTTAAGCATTTATATTTTGTTTAACTATCAAATAAAATAAAATAAATAAAAAGAATAAAAATATAATTAAGAATAAAAACAGAAGTATAAACCAACCATATGTCCAGGCTATTTGTATCCCAACAGAAGTGAACGGTGTGTGTACATTACAAGAAGTTACTTCATTAGAGTATGAAACAAGAGATGAAACAAGCCTTACAGCATCATCAGTAGAAATCTCACTTTATTTGAAGTGTCTGCAGTAAAAAACAGATTATATGACTCTATAGATAAATGTGGAAAGTACAAAACTATTCTACATTATTATTACTTACAATCTGATATGAATCATATTTTAGTATAACTGAATAGAAAAGATAAATGTGTTAAACTCATACAGCAAAACAAATTATAACAACACAATTTTACAGTAGTTGTCTAGCTTCCTTTCTGTGTGGGACACCCTTTTATTAACATTTTATTAATCCTTTTATTAACTTTCATACAGCGGCATATTTTATCTCATCATATCAAATAGTACCAAACTGAAT
This sequence comes from Labeo catla, assembly GCA_012976165.1. NCBI lineage: Eukaryota > Metazoa > Chordata > Actinopteri > Cypriniformes > Cyprinidae > Labeo > Labeo catla. Next base: position 14,531 of record VONZ01001279.1, on the reverse strand, counting down.
CAAAAATATTTCAACAATATTGCTTCTAGTGTTGAATTTCCTTCACATTAAAAAAAGTATGAAATATTTAGCAGTAACACTTAATATATAGGCTACTTTAATTTTAACAATGTAATTATTTCAGATTTTATTTTATATTATATTTAAGTATTATATTTATTTTATAAGGTAAATGACAATAGTTTTAAAATAAAATCATTGCAGCACTACTTGAGATCGACTCCCATGAATTCCCCTCACAGATCACACTTGGTCTTTTGATCAAGTGACATTCAGTAATAATAAAATTATAGCTCTAAACATCAAACACGATCATTCACACGAGCATACAGACACAGAGGATTGCTCATGGGTTTATCAATCAACTCGTTCCTCACATCGTTGGCTTCGCGCTAAATATTTGTTTCAGCCGGCAGACGCCAATACAGACGCACAAACAGCGCTTACCAGATGAAAACAAAACAGAAACGACCCCTTTAGAAAGGCTGCTTCTTCTTCTTTTGGGATTTCATTGGAAACAAATTGGTGCAATACCGCCATCGACTGGTATGGAGTGTGCATCAACATTTTTCCGTTAGCTTTTTATATCTTCTCAATAAGTGTAGTTTTTTTAGAAAAATAAATCTCTTATCAGGGTATTTTATTTTTTCACCACATAAGTTTCTTTATTCATTCTAAAGAATGCAATAATTTTGGATGAGAACACAAAAATGCAAAAGCATTGGAATATAATTTCTCCAGTTGTTTTTGGTAGTGAATAACAGCAGCTTAAGGAACAGCACGATACAGCTTTTTAATTTGCAATTTATTTGTCAGTTTTAGTCTGACCTTCATTCTTGACATTAAATGGCTCTCAAACCTTGTTTCACTTTGTTTAAAACAACAGAAAGAACATTGGGTTTCAGTCTCCTCTACCCAGTTAATATATTATTAGCTCCTTTAAGTTATTGCACAGCTCTGTTTTAACTGTAACCTCTAAATCTGATCAAATGTTTTAAGGTTTATAACCTTAATGTTCTTTAGCATCATTAATGAAGAATCAAGAATAAACAACAACCTTTTTGTTCTTCAGTATCTTCATGCTCCATTCCACAGGTTTCTGGATCACTTGTTTTCTCACTGTTTTCTTATTTACATTATCAAAAGCACACCTACTATTTATTGTATAGTAGAAAACTAACTTACTAAAACTGTTCAGCAACAATAATAGTTAGGATGGCACACAGAGTCAAGTCAAGCTTTTCTTTATTTTAGCTGCTCTTTTTTGCTGTGAACAGAACATTTAAATGCGTAAAAAGAAAAAGAAACTGAGCTAAGAGGTACACACATGGATAACATGAACAAAAAAATCTGAATATAAATTAAGCAAAATGCAAAAATAATAAATATATTCTTAGACTTCACACTTAAACCTCTGGTCTTGAAGATCACTGAAAACTGCAGATGATGGTTCTTTGTGTTGTCACTTCTTGCAACTGGTTTTGGGCAGGTTTAAACAGGCAGATTAAATGGCTGCTCTCCAGTGTGGATCCTCTCATGTATTTTCACATAATCTGACCGTTTGAATCTCTTGTGGCAGTGTGAACACTTGTAAGGCTTTTCTTCACTATGTATTCTCTGGTGCCTTTTCAGTTCAGAATATCTTACAAAAGTCATCCCACAATCGAAGCACATATGATCCTTCACACCGCTGTGTCTTTTCTGGTGTAATCTTAATGCTCCCGACTGACTAAAACTTCTTCCACACAAAGAACAAACGTGAGGCTTCTCCTTGGAATGAACTTTCAGATGGTCCTTCAGCGCATCTGACCTAAAAAATTTATTGTCACACTGATCACAGGTAAATGGTCTTTCTCCAGAATGACGACGCAGGTGTATTTTAACAGTGTGTATCTTTCTAAAACTTTTTCCACATTGATCACAGGTGTGCGGCCTCTCTCCAGTGTGGACTGCCATGTGCCGCTTAAGAGACCCTTTTTGTCTGAAACTCATCCCACATTGATCACATATGTGTGGCTTTTCTCCAGTGTGGATTTTCATGTGATCATTAAGGGCTCCTTTTCGTATATAACTCTTCCCACATTGGTCACATGTGTGCAGCTTCTCTCCCGTGTGAATTTTCATGTGATCCCTAAGGCTTCCTTTTTCTGTGAAACTCTTTCCACATTGAGGGCAGGTGAAAGATTTTCTCAAAGATTTTTGTCCAGTTTTGACATGATGATGTTGCTCCTTCAGTTCTTCCCTCTCCCTATTCACTTCCTTCAGGTCTAAACAGAAGTAAGAAAGGTTTAATCTAGTGCAACAGCAGAAGTAAACAAATAAATAAATAAATATTGCAGTTATTTCAATAAATTAATGCTATGTCCCTGCTTTCTATGTACTATTTCATCTATTTATATATTGATTTAAATGAAAACAGCTTGAATTAAGTCTTTAGCACCATTAAAGTGGAATCAAGAGGGAACACCAACCTCTTTGTTCTTCAGTATCTTCATGTTCCATTCTGTAATGTTCTGGATGTTCTTACTGTTCTTTCATAAACTCAATCTTCCTCACTTGTAGACTGATGTGAATATTCCAGCATTTATTGGTGAGTTGTTGGGTGGATAATCCAACTATAATGCAAGAATAAACAAGGAATAATAAATAAATTCAAAAATAAATGTACAGTTGAGGTCAAAAGTTCACATACACCTTGCAGAATCTGCAAAACAAGAGGGATCATATAAGCTGCATGTTATTTTTATTTAGTACTGACATAGGATATTTCACATAAAAGACATTTACATACAAAATGTCTAAAAATTATCCCATTTAAAAGTTTGCATACATTTGATTATTAACACTGTGCTGTTGCCTGAATGATCCACAGTAGGACAACTGAGGCACTTATGCAAATTTTACAGAAGGTCCAAACACTCACTGATGCTTCAGAAGGAAACAATAAAAAAGTAATTAACATTTTGCAGATTCTGCAAGGTGTATAAACCTTTGACTTCAACTGTACATATTAACTTGTCCCCTTTTTGCATATAACACGTTTTCTAAAAGACTATAATGGAACAAATGTTTTTAAGAGATTTTAATAAACCATCAAAAATACATCAAAAGATAAACATGATACCAATTTTCAGACCAGCTGACAGTGTAGTATAAGTAAACATGTAGGCACAACAGCATAATATGCCTGTTTAAATCTAAATATAATTTCTACTATTTTCATAGCAACAAAAGAATTTAAATCCTTAATTTGTCACACGTTTGTACGTGCAGAAACTACAGCAATTACAAAGTAATATTTTCATGTTTCCAGAGTTAATTTAGTCATATTTACCGACATTTTAGAGTATGTATTTATATAAAAGGTACTTTTATATAACAATTTTTATACCTCGTGATGGATTCAAAACGACACGCGCCGCTCCTCACAGGCTCATCAGGAAGTGTTGAGCAGTAATATATTTCAATTTTAATCATGTAACTAAAATATACATTGTGTAAATATACCACAAACATAATTTTACTTAAGAAGACTTGAATCGGGCTGCGATGACGTCATCGCCAGGAGACGAAATCAATTTGTAAAAACTTAAATACAAATACAGAAAATAAATAAATAAAGTAAGTAAGTAAGTAAAGATTGTCACTTTGCTCAAACCCACATGTATATTTATCGAACGCTATTAAAGCATCTTAGACATAATATACAGAGTTTATACGAGTTAGTCACTAGAGTGCGCTTTAGACCAATTTTAAAATCGACTGCATGTCTTTCGCACTGTCATGTGCCTTACCTTGTTGTTGTTGTTGGTTAAATTAGTAGTCTACAATAATTCTCATTATAGCCAAAAATGAGACAAAATATTAAGTTTAAATTCATGTTTATTTATAATATAAATTGCTTTATAAAACTATGCTTGAAGACAGAGGTGTACAGTTACAGCAAGCCATCAAGACATCACAACTTTTATCCTGCCATTATATTGCATTAAATAGACAAAACAGTATATCTTGCATCTGCATTTGGAAGTAGACTTGAGTGGTTGAAGAGCAAGATGTTTTAAGCACCTAAGCACGAGGATGAATAACAAGTTCTAATTGTTTACATTTATATATCAGACACATTACTTAAATATGCTATAGCCTTCTTTTGTAGATTAGAATCTCACACTTGTTCAATTGGACAACTTAATGGTTCTTTGTCCAAACACTTGTTGCAACTGGCTAGGGAAGATTTATATGTAAGGAAGCTTTTATTCCATCTGACATTTTCTTTTTCTATGACTGAGTAGAGAAGCTAATTTACTGAAGCTCTTCTCACATGATGAGCAGTGATACGGCTTCTCTCCAGTGTGGCTCCTCTCGTGTATTTTCAGAGATGCTAACCAACTGAATCTCCTGTCACAGTGTGAACACGTGTAAGGTTTTTCTCCAGTATGAATTCTCTGGTGCAGTTTCAATTCTGCGTTTGTAATAAAAGTCTTCCCACATTCAAAGCACATATAGTTTTTCTCACCACTGTGTCTTCTCTGGTGTGATTTGAAAGCGCTCAGCTGAGTAAAACCTCTTTCACACAGTGAACACTTGTAAGGTTTTTCCTTTAAATGAACCTTCTGGTGGGACTTCAGGCATACTGCCCTAACAAACGTTTTATCGCATTGATCGCAGTTATACCGTCTTTCTCCAAAATGAGAAAGGAGATGTAATCTAAGAGTGTTTGGATGTGTAAAACTCATCCCACACTGATTACATGTGTGCGGCTTCTCTCCAGTGTGGATCCTCTCATGTATTTTCCGATGTCCTGACTGACTGAAACTCTTGTCACAGTGTGAACACTTGTAAGGTTTTTCTCCAGTGTGAGTTTTCTGGTGCTGTTTCAGTTCAGCATCTCTAATGAAGGATTTTCCACATTCAAAGCACATATGATTCTTCACACCGCTGTGTCTTTGCTGGTGCGTTTTTAAAGCGCCCATCTGACTAAAACCCTTTCCACACAAAGAACAAACATAAGGCTTCTCCTTTGTATGAACTTTAAAGTGGGCCCTCAAGGATCCTATCCTAATAAACTTTTTACCACATTGATCACAGTTATATGGCCTCTCTCCAGAATGAGAATGCACATGTAATTTAAGAGTGCTGGGATGTGTGAAACTCTGCCCGCATTGATTACACGTGTACGGCTTCTCTCCAGTGTGGATTTTCATATGATGTTTAAGGGATCCTTTTAGTGCGAAACTCGTCCCACATTGATCACATATGAAAGGCCTCTCTTTACTATGAACTCTCATGTGAATTTTCAGACTTTGTTTGTATGACAGACGCTTTCCACACTGTGAACAGGTAAAAGATGGTTTGTGTTTTCTTTTCAGTGAAGGGCTCGTAGACTTTATCACCGGTTTGACGTCATGTTTCTCCTCCGCCTCAGTAACTTCTTCACTCTCCTTGTTTTCTCCCTTCAGGTCTAAAATGTAAGTAAAAGAGGTCTGATTTTCAGTAAATTATAAAATGAGAAAATCATGAAAGAGAAATCCTAAGGAAAAGAATGCATAAGTGGACTCTGACATTATCGCATAACTCATCATTGATCATTATGATGCATTTATTTGTACAACGATCTTCCAATTATTATTTTTAAAACATTTTAGGCAGAAATTGCAGGTTTTATAGTAATAACTATTAGATATGTTTCAGAAAAAAACATTTAAGTCAGGATTGAAAACCATGTAATACTTTAGTAAAATGTTTGCAAATGTTGCGAAAAAAAAAGTTGTGCAATCAAGTTCAACCTCCTGATCATTAGAGTGTTTTCCCAACACATCATCAATTGGACAAATTGGCAGGACTCAACGTAAACAATGCCACTGAATCAAACGAAACGCAAAATTTTGCTAATTATTGCTGCTGAACGTGATCAATTATTGTCATTTTTTGGGCTGTACTAATCTGCCAGACTGGGAAAAAATCTGAAGTACTATAAATTGTAACAAATTAAGAAGTAGAGTGCAAAAAAACAAAAAAGGTGTTTGTGGTTGGCCTGAATCTGGATTTCCAGGGCAAGAATCTTGACAACATTTGTGTTTGTTCTTATCATCTCCGGTCAGGTAGGTAAAATATTAGGCTAATGTCTTAATTAATACTGCTTGTACATGTCTTTACCACCTATTAACTTTAGTTTCCTGCTTATTAAGTCCTTCTCTATATGATTTAGAAGCTTCCACACATTTTTTCCATGGTTTAGAGAGCATTAATTAGCAGAACAACATATTCAGTAGTACATTTACTGTTGTTTACATCCAAGTATCACCAGTATGGCCGCGCATCTGGGTGACTGACCAAATCAGGACATAAGTGCAAACCCTCTATATGAATGTTTCTCAAACCTTATTTCGCTTACCATTTATTAACAACTAAAGAAGGCATCAATATGTACTAATTTCATTGAAAGTGCCCTGTATTGCTCCTTTAACTGTTAATTCACAGCTCTTTCAGATTTTTCTAACTACAATCACTAAATCTGACGAACTGCTTGAAGGTTTATAGCCTTAACGTTCTTCAGCATCACTAATGAAGAATCAAGAATAAACACCAACCTATTTGTTCTTCAGTATCTTCATGTTTTATTCTGCAGGGTTCGTTCATGTTCTTCTTCACTTTCAGGCTGATGTGCATATTTCAGCACTTATTGATGAATTACTGTAGAAGAAGCTACACAGGAGGGAGCAGATCTGGTAAAATGAAACATAAATAAATCAGTTGTTAAATTGATTTACACATTCACAAACAATGAGGTCTTCACTTAACATATGTACATTGTTGCCTGCCAGATGTTCATTTCCGTCGGCAAACGCCAGAAAAGGTGCATAAATTGCGCTGTATATTGTTGTTACGTTCAACACCGACGCTCAGAAGCTTTGCATTAAAGCGCTGTATCGGAGCTTGATTCGTTTTGCCTAAAGCACGTGATCTATGACGTCCGAAGCTTCATTCGCCTGAAAAGCACGTGAATGTTTCAGTATGAATCAAAATAAACGAAGCCCAGTGCCGTTTTATTTACATGATAATCTGTTACAGTTTTCCCCCAATATCGTATAATGTGTAAATCTTAAATTAACTTGTGAAATAACAGTCTAAGGACTGAGGAGTTAAAATTGACAGATCGCAGATTTATGAATTGTTTCATTTATTTTATGGTACACCAACATAAATGAATAACTTCTAAAATGACCATTATTTATATACTATAAAATAAAACAAAGACGTTCTACATCCAGATGTGGTTGTGCAGGTGAAAGCTTGTTCAGCAGATCTCAAGAGTCCCACATATGGCTCTGTATTTGTACAGGCATAAACCACAATGACTGTCTTTGTTGTTTGTTGGTGTTTAGTAGTTCTGTAGTGTGTTTTGGTACAAGCACAATATGAAGTATCTATTATGTGCATAATACTAACAATATTAATTAATTTTATGAATGACACACCACAAGCAGGAACGCCACAATAAAATAAAATATGCATTAATCCTGGTTAATAAAAATTAAACATTTATTTATATACTTTATTATTATTATTATTATTATTATTTAAAGGTGTTGCATGTTCTCATTAGTTCATTCAATATGAACTAACAATGAATGACTGTTTAAACTTTTAGTTTGGGGGATTTATTTGATACTGGATATTACGATAAAGCAGTTAATGATGTAGACAGAGCCATCTCATTTAATCTCATTCATGTAAAGTGACACAAGTGAAATATAATGTAAAGCCCACACTAAACCTGGTAATTAATAGCTTTCAGGTAATAACAAAACTCATGAAATTATGTTATTGTTACAGCTAGAGCTGAAAAATAAATGGTAGAATAGTAGAATTTCTTAGATACTATTCTCATAGATCAAGGGTTCTCAACTCTGGCCCTCGAAGTCCACTTTCCTGCAGTTAAGCTTCAATTAAGGTCTTCAGGACTGCTAGAAAGTTGCTAGCAGGCAAGTTTAGTTTGGTTGGAGCTAAACTCTGCAGGAAAGTGGACCTTGAAGCCCAGAGTTGAGAACACCTGTCACAGATTACACAAATTAGTTACACTCTAATCAGTAAAAATATTTTACAGACTTAAAACTATTCACACATTGATCATGTGTGCGGCTTCTCTCCAGTGTGGATCCTCTCATGTTTTTTTTTGTTTTTTTTTTCAGGTTTCCTGGCTGACTGAATCTCTTATCACAGTGTGAACACTTGTAAAGTTTTTCTCCAGTATGAATTCTCTGGAGCTGTTTCAGTTCTTCAGTTGTGCTTTTCCCACAATCAAAGCAAATATGACACTTTACATCACTGTGTCTTTTATGATGTATTTTAAGCATTTAGGTGACTAAAACTCTTTCCACACAAAGAACACACATAAGGCTTCTCCTTTGTATGAACCTTCAGATTGTCCTTCAGCGAATGTGCCCAAAAAAAAAAGGTTTTACCACACTGAACACAGTTAAATGGCTTTTCTCCAGAATGGTAACGTAGATGTGACTTAAGAGCACTTGTCTGTGTAAAACTCTTTCCACACTGATAACATACGTGTGGCTTCTCTTCGGTATGGATTTTCATGTGTTCCTTAAGGTGTCCATTTAGTGTGAAACTCTTCCCACATTGATCACATGTGTGCGGCTTCTCTTTTCATGATTCATCTTAAGGTTTCCTTTTTGTGTGAATGTATTTCTGCATTGACCACATGTGAAAGCCTTCTCTACACTATGAACTCTCATGTAAAGTTTAAGACTTTGTTTAGATGGGAAACTGATTTCACACTGAGAGTAGGTAAAAGGTTTTTTAGTTTCAGTCTGTGAGTCACTCAAAGATTTTTCCTCATTTTTGACCTGATGTTTCTCCTCCACTTCACTCTGTTCTTCACTCTCCTCTTTCATTTTCAACAGGCCTAAAATTAAAGTAAAAGGGTTTAATAAAAATCAAATAGAGAAATATAAAAATCAACTTCACCATGAAAAATAACTTTTATAACTATGAACAATCAGATAATATTTAGTCTGACCACCTGATGTTGAGAATCAATATGAACATTTCTCAGACGTCTCTTTTAACTGACCATTTGTTGAAATTTAAAAAGGAACACAATTTGTGTTCCATGATTACTTTTGTACCCAGCTCATGGGAAGTATCATGCATATTATCTTCTACTTTTCTGCTTTTCTGATCAGAAAATCACTCTGGACCCCTCACATCCAAGTCATCATCTCTTTGAACTTTTACCATCTGGCCAGTACTACAGAGCCCCAATCACCAGGACAATCAGGCATAAGAACAGTTTCCCATCCCATTTTTATAATTTTTGTCTATTTATATTTACATATGTGTATTCTATTCTCATCTTATTTTTATTGTCTGTACGTTGTTGCTGTCTGTGTACTGGAAGCTAATGACACTAAAACAAATTCCTTGTATGTGCAAGCATACTTGGCAATAAAGCTCTTTCTGATTCTGAAATTATGAAAAAACAGAAGTGACTAATTCTTTGCTTCAAATGATGCAGTATGTTACTTAACCTCACCTCTCGATCTGACTTGTTTGTTCTTTTGTCAGATCACATCCTCATAAGCTGCAACTATGCACTCTGTACCAAAAACAGAATTGACTAGTTCACCTCTCAAATCTTTAGCTTTGAGTTGTTTGTTCTTTTGTCACATGCCCACTACCCTGCTCAGTAACAAACACAAACATTACATATTATTGACTGAATAAGGCTATATTGTCATTACATGTAGGCATCTTTGCTTTATCAAAGTGATTTTCCCCCATCATACAGATAATGTTTATCACCACATTCTTTATTACCACATTCAATGATATGGAAAAGAACCATCATGACAGAAATTTACAAATGTAGACATTAAGAAATAAAAGAGCTACAATTTGAGAGTAGAAACGCATCAAATATTTGTAATGGGTTTTTGTGAGGATGGTTGGGAATTAAATAACAGAGTTAAAGTTAAAGGGAATTAAGTAACAGTTATTTTCTGTCTCCAATACCGCTGTCACGTCTCGTGACAAAAGAACGACAAAAGACTCGAGAGAGGAACTAATTCTGTTTTGCAGGAACTGATAATAGTGACAACTTTCTTTAATAATATAAACAACTAGAAGCTGATATTTTAATGTTTCCAGTGTCAAACTCCCTTCATATTTATCTACGTATTTATATTTGTGCACGTCTAATGATGTAAAAGGTCCGACGAGCCATTGTCACAGATTCAGTTTTAGGTATTTAGCAGAAATTCTCATATTGTACCTTGAACAACGTTAACTAAAATGCATTTCACGGTTGTGTAAATATATGAAGTACTTCGGCGGCGCTGCGGACCTGAGCGAAAGAGCGATGGCGTCATCAGTGCGAGACGCCTATACAGAGTAACTTAACGGTACTCTAAGGCTTGTTTTTTATTTTATTTTTTTAGTTAATAAACATATTTATATTTTGTGACATACCACAACCTCTTACATAGTATAACGTTGTCATTGTTTTAATTTAACAAATCTCACTTTATTTCGATTGCATGTTGTTGAAATCTTAAACGAGCACCATTGCGAACTTATTGCTATCCACTAGATGGAGATATAGACCACATTTAAAATTGGATTAAGATAAACCAAATAACTAATACTACTAATAAATTCACCCACATTGTAACTTTAATCAACTAGGATGAGCTTTTATGTATTTTATGTTAAAAATATAAAGCAAAAACTATAATTTAACATCTTTTAATAAAGGCTAATGGCTTTTGTATTAGCTGTGGGTCAATTCAAAATTTCAAACGAGTAGCTACTTAGATTTTCTTTTCAAGAAAAATTAATTTTCTTGAATTTTATCAACCGAAGAATCATGAGGAGTTGGACGATTGAATATATCAATGATTCAAATTATTCGTAAATATTGCTTCTTCTGTCTTTGGTTTTTGCTCTCAAGTGGAAAGTTAATGTTTCAGTTTATTATTAAATATTTTTGACTCCTAAAAGAGGTTTTTACCGTTTTTTTTTTTTTTTAGGTAGGATTGTAAAGAAACATGTTCTAGCATGTATTTTGACATTTTCAGTATTAGTAAAGGGTGAGGAAATGCAAAATGGTCGTACATTTTGGAATTCCAATCAACAAAAAACAGTCAGAAGAAAAAAATATATGTGTTTGAATTAAACTAGCTTTTGAACTAAACAAGCTTTTGTTAGGGGAAGTGTTGGCTTTTGCCACGTCTTTTTCTCTATAAATGTTTAAAAATGTTTTAGGTGTGTTTGTTGTTAAAATGGATGAAATTAAGTTACACTCAGTGATGGAAGGAGATTCTGTCACTTTAAACATGGATGTCAATAAAGTACGAAAAAATGATCAAATACTGTGGATGTTTCAAATTAACAATTCAGACATTCATATTGCTGAAATCCATAAGCAGGTCCTTTATATTGACTGATAATTAAGTTGGCTTGAGAAAGCCAACTTACTGATATGCTACTTAAACTTAAAGTTATTATTATTATTAAGTTGGCTTGAGAAAGCCAACTTACTGATATGCTATTTAAACTTAAAGTTATTATTATTCTTCTGAGACTAAAATTTCTGACTGCTACTCCTCCTAGAGCTTTAACTCTACAAACTCCAAACTCAGCCCAGATCTTCAGACTGGTCTGACTCGAGTTGCTATATCTTTTCTAACTGATCGGACTTATGGTTTTCCTAAAAATGACGTTTAAAACTCGGAAAAAATCCCATAGACTTACATTGACGGAATGTTCAAATGAGCCAACACTATTTAAATTTCAACTGTCAAAACTCCCAGAATCCCTTGAGACTCAATCAAGCTTCCCTTCTATGTACTGTAGTTCTAATCCATTCAAACTCAATCAAACTCATCTATCTATCTATCTATCATCTAACCCTTACTATCTATCTATCACTAGCCAAACTACAGTCATGCTAGTAGCCTGCTAATCATGCTAAAAACATGCTATCAACTTTGCTAATCATGCTAGTAACATTCTAGCAACTGGCTAATCATGCTAGAAACATGCTAGCAACTGGCTAATTATGCTAAAAACATGCTAGCAACTTGCTAATCATGCTAGTAACATGCTAGCAACTTTGCTAATCATGCTAAAAACATGCTAGCAACTTGCTAATCATGCTAGAAACATGCTAGCAACTTGCTAATCATGCTAGAAACATGCTAGCAACTGGCTAATCATGCTAGAAATATGCTAGCAACTTTGCTAATCATGTTAGAAACATGCTAGCAACATGCTAGTAACTTGCTAATCGTGCTAGCAACTTGCTAATCATGCTAACAACATGCTAATTATGCTAGAAACAGACAAGCAACATGCTAGTAACTGGTTAATCATGTTAAAAAATGCTAACAACATGCTAGTAACTTGCTAAAAATGTTAGAATCATACTAACAACATGTTAGTTATCTATCTATCTGACAGACTGAATTCAAACTTTAAAACTTCAAACTATTTCAGACTGAAAACCATCCAAATTTAAAACTTTTTAAAACTTCTTAAACTTTTTAAACTTTTTGAACTTTTCAAACTTTTTAAACTTTTCAAACTTTCTAAAACTTTCTGCTCCGGCTTTCTCAAGCCAACTTAAAGTTTGTCTTGACGAACTTTTTTTATCTAGTTATTATTCTTCTGAAACTAACATTTCTGACTCTAACTCCTCCTAGAGCTTTAACTCTACAAACTCCAAACTCAGCCCAGATCTTCAGACTGATGTGGTCGGGTGTGCTATATCTTTTCTAACTGATCGGACTTATGGTTTTCCTAAAAATGGCGATTAAAACTGGGAAAAATCCCATAGACTTACATTGACGGAATGTTCAAATGAGCCAACACTATTTAAATTTCAACTGTCAAAACTCCCAGAATCCCTTGAGATCAAGCTTCCCTTCTATGTACTGTAGTTCTAATCCATTCAAACTCATTCAAACTCATTCAAACTCACCTATCTATCTATCTATCTATCATCTAACCGTTACTATCTATCACTAGCCAAACTAGAGTCATGCTAGTAGCCTGCTAATCATGCTAGAAACATGCTAGCAACTTTGCTAATCATGCTAGTAACATGCTAGCAACTGGCTAATTATGCTAAAAACATGCTAGCAACTTGCTAATCATGCTAGAAACATGCTAGCAACTTTGCTAATCATGCTAAAAACATGCTAGCAACTTGCTAATCATGCTAGAAACATGCTAGCAACTTTGCTAATCATGCTAAAAACATGCTAGCAACTAATCATCTTAGAAACATCAGCAACTGAGCAATTATCTTTGAAAATATCATAACTTCTTAATCATGTTAGAAACTATCGCCTTAACATCTTTAATAACTGGCCCAATCGTGCCCCAGCAAAATCTTGTAACTATTTAATCATGCTAACAACATGCTAATCATGCTAGAAACAGACAAGCAACATGCTAGTAACTTGGTAATTGTGCTAGCAACATGCTAGCACCTTGCTAATCATGCTAGAAACAGACAAGCAACATGCCAGTAACTGGTTAATCATGTTAAAAAATGTTAACAACATGCTAGTAACTTGCTAAAAATGTTAGAATCATACTAACAACATGTTAATTATCTATCTATCTGACAGACTGAATTCAAAGTTTAAAACTTCAAACTATTTCAGACTGAAACCCATCCAAATTTAAAACTTTTTAAAACTTCTTAAACTTTTTAAACTTTTCAAACTTTTCAAACTTTTCAAACTTTTTAAACTTTTCAAACTTTCTAAAACTTTCTGCTCCGGCTTTCTCAAGCCAACTTAAAGTTTGTCTTGACGAACTTTTTTATCTAGTTAAGTTGGCTTGAGAAAGCCAACTTACTGATATGCTATTTAAACTTATTATTAAGTTGGCTTGAGAAAGCCAACTTACTGATATGCTTCTTAAACTTAAAGTTATTAAGTTGGCTTGAGAAAGCCAACTTACTGATATGCTATTTAAACTTATTATTTTTATTATTCTTCTTACTAAAACTGTTAACTCTAACTCGTCCTAGAGCTTTAACTCTACAAACTCCAAACTCAGCCCAGATCTTCAGACTGATATGGCCGGGTGTGCTATATCTTTTCTAACTGATCGGACTTACGGTTTTCCTAAAAATGACGTTTAAAACTGGGAAAAATCCCATAGACGTACATTGACGGAATGTTCAAATGAGCCAGCACTATTCAAATTTCAACTGTCAAAACTCCCAGAATTCTTTGAGACTCAATCAAACTTCCCTTCTATGTACTGTATTTCTAATCCATTCAAACTCATTGAAACTCATTCAGACTCATCTATCTATCATCTAACCCTATCTATCTATCTATCTATCTATCATCTAACCTTATCTATCTATCTATCTATCTATCTATCTATCTATCTATCTAACCTTATCTATCTATCTATCTATCTATATATCTATCTATCTATCATCTAACCTTATCTATCTATCTATCTATCTATCTATCTATCTATCTATC